>JABACO010000014.1:6545961-6647657 GCA_013339895.1 Ephydatia muelleri
CTAGAAGGAGCTTGAGCCCCAGCAACCCACTAGAAGGAGCTTGAGCCCTAGCAACCCACTGGAAGGAGCTTGAGCCCTAGCAACCCACTAGAAGGAGCTTGAGCCCTAGCAACCCACTGGAAGGAGCTTGAGCCCTAGCAACCCACTAGAAGGAGCTTGAGCCCCAGCAACCCACTGGAAGGAGCTTGAGCCCCAGCAACCCACTAGAAGGAGCTTGAGCCCTAGCAACCCACTGGAAGGAGCTTGAGCCCCAGCAACCCACTAGAAGGAGCTTGAGCCCTAGCAACCCACTAGAAGGAGCTTGAGCCCTAGCAACCCACTGGAAGGAGCTTGAGCCCTAGCAACCCACTAGAAGGAGCTTGAGCCCCAGCAACCCACTGGAAGGAGCTTGAGCCCCAGCAACCCACTAGAAGGAGCTTGAGCCCTAGCAACCCACTGGAAGGAGCTTGAGCCCCAGCAACCCACTAGAAGGAGCTTGAGCCCTAGCAACCCACTAGAAGGAGCTTGAGCCCTAGCAACCCACTGGAAGGAGCTTGAGCCCTAGCAACCCACTAGAAGGAGCTTGAGCCCTAGCAACCCACTAGAAGGAGCTTGAGCCCTAGCAACCCACTAGAAGGAGCTTGAGCCCTAGCAACCCACTGGAAGGAGCTTGAGCCCTAGCAACCCACTAGAAGGAGCTTGAGCCCTAGCAACTTACTAGAAGGAGCTTGAGCCCCAGCAACCCACTAGAAGGAGCTTGAGCACCAGCAACCCACTAGAAGGAGCTTGAGCCCTAGCAATACACTAGAAGGAGCTTATACTATGTTCACACTACAGGATGGTACCTGTGGTCCGTGCCCACAATGGTCCCACGAAACACTTCGGGAACTCGTTCACACTGATTTCTGGTTATAGCTTATAGACTTGCGAAGCCACACCTTTTGCACTTGGGAGGTGTGGCTACGCTGGACTACTTATGGCTCACGTAACACAATGATTTGTTGTTTTTACCAGGTGCAAGAGTATGGACTATTTTGACGATTTTGAAAGCAATTTTTAGCTTGAATACGCACCCAGAGATGAAAGTAGAAGTAATGTATGTCTGTTTTTGGAAACCGGACATCCCCATTTGATCACAAGGTTTTGCATATACCTCGTTTCTTTGCACCCTTCAAGTATCAACTCCTCCCCCACAGTTCAATTCTCTACCTGCCCTCACACGACCACCATTATGATGTCATCGTAAGTTATTATTAGTAACACATTTATGAGATTGCTTCGTTTGTCAATCCACTGCGTTTTACTAGAAGTAAAAGTCTGTATCAGTAATTGGTAAACACAACACGCACGCATGCACGCACGCACACACAACACACACACTTCAGCACACTCTCTCTCACCTGACCACTCATCACGATGCTGGGTGTACTTCGAAGGGAGAAGACCACTGAGTCCAAAAGTGCTACTCTGGAATGCAGCCGAAGCAACTGCAAAGTCATACCACATGTAAGTGCACACACACATGCACACACACACGTGCACACACCAAGCACCACACACCACATGCACACACACATGCACACAACACATGCACACACATGCACACACACACATGCACACACATGCACACACACATGCACACACACACATGCACACACACACATGCACACACATGCACACACACACACATGCACACACATGCACCCACATGCACACACACACATGCACACACACATGCACACACACACATGCACGCACACACACACACATGCACACACACACACACATCACACAGGGTGCGACCAGCCCAAACAACCATCCTTGTGTCAGACATCTTGCTTCCCCCCTCCTCCTCCCCCAACCTCTTTTGCTCCAACACTGAACACTCACAGTTCATCAGGATGACACAGATCAGAGTTAATGCCATAAAGCCTCCAGAAGCCCGAAGGGAAAACAATGCCTGTAGTCATGAGTGTGGGCAGGGGGAGGTGCCTGTAGTCATGGGGCGGGCAGGGGGAGGTGCCTGTAGTCATGGGGCGGGCAGGGAGAGGTGCCTGAAATGTCCACTGAAACTAACATTGAGCTGTTTTGACTTTGACGAATATGGTAGTTAGGACAGAACAGTATCCATAGAGTGACGAGTGAGACAGTCATACGATGACCATACTGAAATCTTCATGAGGGAGGGACAGAAAAAGGAGGGGAGGGGAGGGAGAGGGAGGGTAAGGGAGAGGGGAGGAGAGGAAGGAAGGAAGAAGAAAACGGTAATGCACTTGTCCCCACCTACATATGCACAGGTATACCTCGTTTGCAGGTACACATTAGAGCGGTCATGATAACGAGAGGAAGGTTGGCTCCAACCGAAAAGAAATTTTCGTACGATGTCCTGAAATCGTGACAAGGAACAGTGCTATTGGGTACGCAGCTGAACTTCTCATCAAAAATACTGACTGCGGGGGGTTGGGGGGGGGCGAGGCGGGAAGATAATATATGAGATGCGCTGCATTGTGCAGGCGCAAACAATATAAAATGCATCGCAACCGCCCCAAACGGAACCGACGTAAGTCAGGGCGTTTAGTAGAGAAAGAGTCAGGTGGGACAAAACAAACGAGATGTATGAATAACGTAAACGCTTAAAGCAACCACCCTCAAATGCTCACAATCTGCACGCACGCACGCACTTACAGCCGTGGCAGTGATGAAGAATTCCACGGTGCCAAGTGACCGATGCCATGAAGAAAGAAGATGAAGTAGGCAACGAGAAACGTGTCCTTTGGAGGAGGCTTCGATATCGTGTCGTCGGGCAAGAGCGACGACTTCTCGTCCGAATTCATCGAGTCGTAACCTGGGCCAAAGGAGAGCTTTCTGGCTCATGCCTGTGCTGGTTAGTATCACGTGTCTGCATAATGCACACATCCGGTGTTAATTGGTTATCGTTTGAACGCACATGGGATTGACCTTTGTCACACCCACTTCTTAACACACCGTCGAAAGAATGATGTCCGTCCATGCTTTACGGCCACAGTCGGGCAAGTTTGGTTGAGAAGAGGAATTCGGTTCGCTTTACTTCCTTATTTTATTAATTTTCAGCTGTTGGTGCCCCGCGTTGCGCTGTCTTAGTTCCTCAGTTTGTAAGTCAATTCAGAGTCGAGTTTGCTTCCAAAAACTCATCTTCTCCCTTTAGCCAACGGTGAAACTATTTATCGATGGCAAGTTTGTGGAGTCGAAAACGAAAAAATGGGTTGACCTTTACAATCCCGTACGTTTCTACTCGATTCACTAATAATACAATCACTTCTTTTTCCGTGTGAATAGGCAACCAATCAACTACTTTCCCGTGTTCCTTGCGCCACGCAAGAAGAGATGAATGCAGCTGCAGAGTCTGCTCAGGCCGCTTTTCGTTCGTGGCGGGAAACCTCGGCCATGTCGCGACAGCAAGTGATGTTCAAACTACAGCATCTTATCAAAGAGAACATGGTGGGTGTGTGAATGTGTGCGCGTGTGAATGTGTGTGTGTGTGTGAATGTGTGTGCGTATGAATGTGTGTGCATGTGTGCGTGTGTGTGTGTGTGTGTGTGTGTATGTTTGATTCGCTACTTCCCTGACTGCAGAAGAAGCTGGCTGCCTCCATTACTCAAGAACAAGGCAAAACCCTTGCTGATGCAGAAGGAGACGTCTTGAGAGGCCTGCGTATGTGGTCATGGCATCTTGTATAACTGTGTCCATCCTTCAAGGGTTTAGTGAAAATAAAATAACTCATGGCATCTTGTCCATCCTTCAAGGGTTTATCTAGTGCGACTCAGCTAAAAGGGATGGACTGATCTGATTGTGTGGGTAGATTTAGTCCCGCTCGTAGCAGCTTTGGTTGGAGCAGTGATGAGGTGGAATGGAGAGGGTTAATGTTCCTATTTAGGGTTTTTACGTTCTGCTGCTTTCACGTTGTTACATCAAAGGAACGGTAATGTGTTACTTCTAAAATAATAACCAACTTTGTAACGGTCGTGTGTGTTTCGACATCACAACATGAGAATGTGTGGTAGAGACACACATGTATGTTTGTGGTACTGTCTGATAATGGCTGTCAGGATGAGGCCAAATTTATGATCTGCAATGTCACACACACCACATTCACACACACACACACCACACACACACACACACACACACACACACGCAAATATACACTCAACCTGCTCATTCATCTTGCTTGCGCACACACACACATTCCACCTTCTTCACCTTGCACACACACACATTCTACCTCCTCCACCTTGCACACACACACACACACACACACACACACACACATGCAGAGGTTGTGGAGCATGCCTGCTCTATAACCTCTCTCCAGCTTGGGGAGACTCTGGGCTCTGTAAGCAAAGACATGGATACCTATACCTTCAGAGAGCCTCTGGGTGTGTGTGCAGGGCGTCACCCCCTTTCAAACTTCCCTGCCATGATCCCTCTGTGGGTATGTCACGTGATGTCTTTATTGAGAGGGGGGGGGGGGGCATTGTGGTTTGGGGTCACCTGATCTATGATCGTGCAGGGTCATTATTATATTGGGTGGTAGGAGGAAGGCATCTCAAGATTATTTTGTGATGGGCAATATTTAGAAGTGATTCGTCACTTCTGCTTGTGCACGCACCACACACACACACACACCACACACCACACACACACACGCCACACACACACCACACACAAACACACACACAACACACACACACACACACACCAGATGTTTCCTATGGCTCTTGTGTGTGGCAACACGTGCATCATGAAGCCAAGTGAGATGGATCCTGGAGCGTGTATGATGCTGGTGCAGCTGGCCAAGGAAGCAGGGGTGCCTGATGGTGTTCTCAATGTCATCCATGGACAGAAGGAGGGTGAGTTTGGGTGTGGTCACTTTTATCAGCAGTGTGTTTGTGTGTGGATATGTATGAGTGTGTCTGTGTGAGTGTGTATATGTGAGTTTGTGTGTATATGTGTGACGTATGTGTGTGTGTATGTGTGTGCATGTATGTGTCAGTGTGTGTGCCATCACATGTATGTTTTGCACACATTTGTAGCTGTGGACTTCGTCTGTGATCATCCTTACATCAGGGCAATCTCGTTTGTGGGATCTGACAGAGTGGGCAAATACATATACGAGAGAGGGTCAGCCAATGGGAAAAGAGTGCAGTCCAACATGGTAGGGGGTGACATTGCAACACATGTGCACACACACACACACACACACACACACACACATGTACTCACACAAACACTCTCACATACATGTAAGCACACAAACACACACTCACTCACAATATCATCTCTTTTCTTCACAGGGTGCCAAAACCATGGTGTCATTCTTCCAGATGCCAACAAAGAGCACACCATCAACCAGGCAAGTCCGCTCCTCCCATGGGAACCATTCTCGTGCTTTACCCCTGTTTCCATGGCACCCGTACACCCCTATTAGCTGGTGGGTGCGGCCTTTGGAGCTGCAGGCCAGCGATGTATGGCTCTGTCCACAGTCATCTTTGTAGGCAAGGCCAAGGAATGGTTGCCAGAGATTGTGGAGAGAGCAAGGAAGCTTAAAGTGAATGAAGGTCAGTGTTGTGATGACCATGATCATCATTCTCATCAATACTTCATTTCTATTTTTGTCGTACCCCCCCATCATCTACAACCCATTTTGCAACAACCTTGCGGCCACACCCACACCCTAAAAAGGCACGCAACCTGGTACCGATCTCGGTCCACTTATCTCCACTTCTGCCAAGCATAGGGTGTGCGAGTTGGTCCAGAGCGGGGTCACTGAAGGTGCAAAGGTCAGATGACAATGTATTCTGTTGCAGCATATAAAACATTTCTCTTTTTTTTTTTTTTTTTTTTCCTATTATTTTTGTATTTCGGTACACATGCGTTTACCCGAGCAGCTGCTGTTGGATGGTCGGGGCATAAAGGTCCCTGGGTACGAGAAGGGTAAACTTTGTAGGACCAACTGTCTTGGCCGAGGTGAAGCCAGACATGAAGTGCTACACAGAGGAGATATTTGGACCTGTCCTTGTGGCAATGAATGTTGACTCCCTTGATGAGGTGAAGGCTATGGTCTAGCATTCTTCGCTTTTTGTTTGTCCATCTGGTGCCCAATGTGCATACATCATGTAAATATGTGTATGTCTGAGTGTGTGTTTGTATGTATGCACGTATGACCGTGTTTATTGTGTGTGTGTGTGTGTGTGTGTGTGTGTGTGTGTGTGTGTGTGTGTGGTGTGTGTGCCTCTAGGCTATTGAGGTTATCAATAAGAATCCCTATGGCAACGGAACGGCCATCTTCACCACATCTGGTGCTGCTGCACGCAAGTTCCAAAATCAAGTTGACGTGGGACAGGTCAGTCAAGAGAGGGGAGGGGAGGGTCTTTTGCAGGAGCCATTAGTGGGGTATGACATCATCTTCAATACTATGGATGTTTTGCCATATTTCTATGTTCCTGTCCACGAGAGACGGAGTATGTAATGTGCTCTGATGTTTTAGGCTGGCTGTAGTACATCTAGACAAGTTACCTCTGGTGTACTTTGAAGCACCCAGGGTCCATACCGGTCTGTGACATTAGTTGTTTTGTTTTCAGATTGGGATCAATGTACCTATACCAGTTCCCTTGCCCATGTTTTCATTTACTGGCTCACGAGGGTCATTCAGAGGTGACACGCACTTCTATGGCAAGCAGGTAAGACTGCACTTGATTGACCTGAGTTGTGTGTTCTTACAAGTGTTATTAATTTCCACTAACTTATTTTATATCCCAGGGTGTCCAATTTTACACTCAAGTGAAAACCATAACCAGTTTGTGGAAGCAGGAGGACGTGAGCGGAGCAATGCCTACCGTCATGCCGACACTGAAGTGAACGATGGGACTGTTGTATTAGTGTATTGAATTGATGTTACGTTCGTACTGTAATGTTGATCTATATTAACGTTTATAACGCGAAACATTTTTCTTGACTAAGGCGTGGTCTTCATAGAACAGTTGTTTAGAGCTATCGGGGAAGGACGAATTATGGTAAGCCAATGCGTTTAGCACTCCGATTCATTTTTTGAGTTGGGTTGTTGATAACACACGAAACTTTATAACACGCTCCTGCCGGACAGATTCGGTTCATATTGATTCAAAATCGAGCAGGGAAGACTCGTCTTGCCAAGTGGTATATGCAGTTTGTAGACGAAGAGAAACAAAAGCTGATTGAAGAGGTGCACGCGTTGGTCACAATACGTGATGCCAAACACACTAATTTCGTAGCTGTAAGTTGGCAACAAGCGTAGGTGTGGCATATGGCCCACCTATTTCAAACCGGTGGTACAATGGCGCGCGTTTTTATTCCCCCTCGTCCCATTTCCATCTGCCGAATACACGCACAGTTTCGAGATTTCAAAATTGTCTACCGGCGATACGCCGGCCTTTACTTCTGCGTGTGCGTGGACCTAGAGGATAACAACTTGGCTTACCTTGAAGCTATACATAACTTCGTGGAGGTAAAAGATGTTGCTTATTTGCGCTTTTCTTTTTCTTTTTTTTTTCTTTTTTTTTTGTATACTCTATACAAAGTGTACACGGGGTTGCTTTAGACAGGAGACAACCTGAGATAAAAAAAAGAATTCATCATAAGTGAAGGTGGTCCCCATCCCCAATTACTACCTTCATCGTTGCAGGTCTTGAACGAATTTTTTCAAAATGTGTGTGAGCTTGACCTCGTGTTCAACTTCTACAAGGTTTAACACACACACACACACATACAAGGACCATCAACACTTTTAATGCTGTGTTTCCAGGTGTATTGTGTTGTGGACGAGATGTTCCTTGGGGGAGAGATACGTGAGACCAGCCAGCAGAGGGTGCTTCAACAGCTGCAGCACTTGAATACCCTCGACTAAACTAAGCTACACTGTCATCTTCATGGCTTCCATTATCCTCCCATGCAATTTAGCTTTGTTCTATAGTTGCGTCCATCGAGCATTCCTTTGTTTGTTTGCGAGTTGTGTAAAGATTCTATCCAAATTTTCCTACAACTTCACTAGTACTGTTAGTAAAAGATTTTCCTACAACTTCACTAGTACTGTTAGTAAAAGATTTTCCTACAACTTCACTAGTACTGTTAGTAAAAGATTCTATCCAAATTTTCCTACAACTTCACTAGTACTGTTAGTAAAATATTCTATCCAACTTTTCCTACAACTTCACTAGTACTATTGGTGTATGTGCGTGACCATTACGGGTGCTGATATGTTGTGCACCTCAATGTGTCTGAACTACCACTACTGCTAACCGTTTTCTATCTTCACCAATGCCTCTCCCATCACCATACATAGAATGGCACCTCCTATACTGGGCAAAATAAAACAGGACTCCAGACATACCCATTCCCACTTTGTTGAGCATGCTTCCAGCTGGTCTGTTTCACTATATCTCGCAATTTGTTCTATGATGTGATACGGAAAAATATATTATGAATTGTGTAGCCATGGAAATGGTTAAATAGCTTATCTACAAGCAAAACAAATAACACATGATTAAAATGAGATAGACGTTTGAGCATGTAGGAAGAGGAATGTGTAAAGGTCCCCCACCCCCATGTGGACCAGGCCTGACGCACACAAACACATTTGTGACAGCTAGGTTGATGTTGGTTATGTCACCAGTCCTTTTCCGGCTCCTCCTCTTCCCCGGCCCCTGTATCAAGGCTCCTTTGCTGGTGGTCCCACATGGACCAGTACACCCCCCGGCCTTCAGCAACTCCCTGTGCGTCCCCCTCTCGCATATCTCCCCTTCTTTGAGCACCAGGATCTGGTCCGCGTGGATGATGGTGGACAGTCGGTGCGCGACGATGATGGTCGTCCTCCCCTTACACACCTCCATCAGTGCCCTCTGGATGTTCCTCTCTGTCTGGGTGTCCAGGGCCGACGTGGCTTCGTCCAGGAGGATGACGGCCGGGGACTTGAGTATCGTCCGGGCAATGGCCACCCTCTGCTTCTCACCTCCGCTCAATTTGAGCCCCCCTCTCCCCGACCACCGTTTGATACCCCAGCGGGAACCCGAGCACCCTGCCGTGGATATCAGCGTGGGCAGCGGCCCCTTCAGCTTCTTTTGTCGGATGCCTCCACCTTACCATAGCGGATGTTGTAGAGGATGGTCTCGTTGAAGAGGACCGTGTCTTGAGGAACCACTCCAACGCTCTGCCTGAGGGAGGCCTGCTGCACGGACCTCAGGTCCTGGCCGTCGATGAGGATCGCTCCCTCCTGGACGTCGTAGAAGCGGAACAGCAGGCGCACGATCGTGCTCTTGCCGGCCCCACTCGGCCCTACCAGGGCAAATGTCTCACCAGAGTTGACCGTGAATGAGATGTTCTTGAGGATGGGCTTCTCCGGCATGTAGTGGAAGCAGACATCTTTGAATTCAATCTTCCCCTCCTGTATTGCCAGTGGAGGGGCGTTGGGTAGGTCTTTAACCTCTTTCTCGACGCCCAGCAAGTCGAACATATTCTCCATGTCGATGAAGGCCTGCTGGATCATCTGGTAGTATGTCCCAAAGTAGTTGAGCGGGGAGAAGAGTTGGATGAGGTAGGTGTTGAAGAGGATGAAATCCCCGATCGTCAGGACCCCTTGGATCACCCTGTAGGCGCAGAGCAGGGAACCGACCAGCAGTCCCAGGTTGATGGAAGCGTTCTGCGCAAAGTTGAGGACGTTCACACTGGCCAGCGACTTCCATTCAGCGCTCTGGTAGCCAAGGATGGCCGTGTTGAGCCTCTCCACCTCAAAGTCCTCCGCCCCGTAGTACTTGACCGTCTCAAAGTTGAGCAGTGAGTCGACGGCCTTAGTCCTGGTCTCGTTGTCCTTCTGGTTCATCACCCGCCTGTACTTGGTCCTCCACTCCGTGATGTGGATGGTCCCGAGGACGTAGACCGCCATCGTGACGAAGACAATCAGCCCGAACCAGGCGTCGAAGGCCACCACAAAGTAGACCACACCTATCCCGATGTCCACAAACGTCGGCCCCACGCTGAACAGGATGTAGTTGAGGAGGCTGTTCACGGAGGACGTCCCCCTGTCCATGACCCCTAGGACCTCCCCCGTCTTGCGGCCAAGGTGCCAGCGTAGAGAGAGGTCGTGGAGGTGGCGATAGAGGCTCACCTGCATGGCCCGGGTGGTGTACTGTTGGACGGGGATCCACAGGTAGCTGCGGTAGTTGTTCAGGAACCCCATGGTCCCCACGGAGCCGCCTTGGAGGAAGCGGAGGAACACGTAGCCGGCGATGTAGAGGATCAGGCTGGTCGGAAAGACCGGGTTTCCGCTTTGGGCGCCGTTTCCCCCCGCGTTTGTCGCGTTGGGGAGAGAGAAGGAGGCGAGGTCGTCGGTGATGGTTTTGTAGAAGAGGGGCACATACACGTTCACCACTCGGCCCGCACCGAGGAGCACAAGACAGACGAGCACTCGCAGCTGGAGGAGGTACTGCCCTTTCGGCCACACGTAAGGGAAGATGAGCTTCGTCTTGCGCCAGAAGTCGTTGAAAGCCGACGAGTCGGTCTGGACCCTGGCGAACGAGCCCGAACGAGCGTCGACGGCGGCCGAGGAGGAGGGCGCTGCGGCCGGTTTCTTCGCGTCCTTGCCGCGAGGCGACCCTTCTTCGTCGCTTACGTCATCCGCCGCGTCGACAAGGAGAGTGTAGCGGGAGCGACGACGTCTCACGAGGGGCGAGAAAAAAGCTGAGCATCAAAATGGCCGTCATCAAGACGGCGCGAGCGATGAACAGGGTCAGGTCTGACACATCTGCGCGGCAGTCGAGCTTCCACCACCAGTAAGGATTATTCCACGAGATCACATCAAGACAGAGCCAGAAGGCATTCAGAAGCCAGAACATCATCAGGGTGAGGCCGTGGAAGCGACCGAGCAGGACTCGTCGGGTATCCTTCGCTACAAGCACGGCCGCGAAGGTCCAGGATACCATTCCCAGCCCGTCCACAACCAGGGTAGAACCGTAAACTTGATCACCGGCAACCCCAAGAGCCCCCTTGACGCCTATGTCGACCGCATAAGTCACTGCAGTGAGGATGCAGGCAGCGCATTCGGCAATGACGACCTTGGAGAGGATGCATCGTAAGTAGCCGCTGCCACCCTTCTGACTCCGGTCTTGCTTTACGAATACGATTCCCGCGAATCCAAGGAGGAGAATAACACCACCACACACGATAGAGCACACAAAGTCCAGGAAGCACCTGGAAAAACCACCGTTCACCCACGCTGTGGTGTATGTGTCTCCCGGCGCACAAATGTGCATATCTGTGAATACTCAGTAATAATGTCTGCAGAGTTTTCTAATCAATGCCCACTAGTACACACGTATAATACGTTATATTTTACACACGCGCGGCGTAGTTTTAATTAATTGTACCAATTTATAACTTAAGCACAAGTACATTCTATTCCAGACGAAATGTCAGACGAGACAACGCTACTCGATCTCCTACGAAGGATGCTTCTCAAATTCGGTAAGCGCACCTGCACCACTTGTCTTGCAGGGTCGGTTTGTTATTGTTATGGGCGCCACACGTTTTTTTTTTTTTCCCTGCGGTTTCCAGAGCGGGACGAGTCACCCGGGATGAGCGCTGTGGCGGAGTTTGATCCCGCTTCTCCGGACGTGTACTTCCTCGTAGTGAAGTGGTACTGGACGGTCGAGTACCTGTCACAGCAGCTGACGGACATGTATCCTCAACACATATACAGCTCTCCTCGTGTTGCACAAACCAAACGTTGTGTTGTCTTGAGGTGTGCGTGCGTCATGTGTGTGTGTATGTATGTGTGTGTGTGTGTGTGTGTGTGTGTGTGTGTGTGTGTGTGTGTGTGTGTGTGTGTGTGTGTGTGTGTGTGTGCGATATTGCACGAGTGCGTACGTGTGAGTTTGTTTATGAGCGTACAGGAAGAGAACTAGCAAATATCTCTTAGAGAGGTCTAGAATTTACGTGTATGGAATGGTAAGAAGGCCACGACACTCTATTAATTTAATGCAGGCTTTGCGCTTGCATGTTCAATTCTGTTCGGCTGGTCTTTCCACTTCACGCATCGTATGAAGCGTTCCTTTAACACAGCCTTTGTAGGTATATCGCGAGCCGTAACATACCGGATGCCAGCAGTTGCGCCAGCAGGAAGTGGGCCGTTGCCAGAGCGTTCAGGTGAGATATGTTTTAAACCTCCTTTTAATTACCCGTCGAAATTCATATGTACGTTTGTTATGGTATTTTTAGAGGACAGGTTTCTCGGGCAAACGCGTTGCTAACACTATCAAACCGCAATTGTGTGGAAACCTGTTGCATAAACAAAACACTGTCTGATAGTCTTATGTAATATCTACCTAATAATGGCTACGTGTGAACGTTTGAATCATATTCGTGCTGTGTGCCTTCCAAATCGCGCTGTGCGCAGATGATTGGGCGTAAAGGGTCAAAGGGAATTCAGATTTGCCAGAGTGAAGGAAGGCGGCAAAGGGAGTGTAGGCATTGAAATGGGCAGTGGTGAGCTTTGTGGCATGGCCCTCCATTCAGGTTGCCTCGTGTGTTCATGTGTGCAGTGTGACAAAAATAGTCGAGATAGATCTCCATGGCGATGAAGTACATTAGACTAGATCATGTGGGAGGGACCACAAAGACGATGATGCATACAAAATGGAGGTGTCCAAAGAAATCAGTGTCTCTCTTACATTCATTCATGTGTGTGATAGTGGTAGTGTGCATGTGCTTGTGGGGGTGTGTGTGTGGGTGTACGTGCATGTGTGTGTGTGCGTGCGTGTGTGTGTGCATGTGCTTGTGTGTGTGTGTGTTTGTGGGTGTGCGTGCGTGTGTGTGTGGGTGGGTGTGTGTATGTGTGTGTGTGTGCATGTGTGTGTGTGTGCATGTGAGACTCAACTTGCATTTTCATTCCACCATGGTTCGTTTGATTATCCCACACATGTTTATATGGGGCAGGGAGGGAGGGGGGCCAGTTTAGTTTCTCGAAGCAATGATGACCCTTTGTGTGTCCCCTCATCTCCTCCCTTCTAGTGTGTCCTCTCATCTCCTCCCTTAGTGTGTCCCCTCATCCCCTCAGTGTGTCCCCTCATCTCCTCCCTTAGTGGCGTCCCCTCATCTCCTCCCTTAGTGTGTCCCCTCATCCCTCCCTTAGTATGTCCCCTCATCTCCTCCCTTAGTGTGTCCCCTCATCTCCTCCTTAGTGCGTCCCCTCATCTCCTCCCTTAGTGTGTCCCCTCATCCCTCCCTTAGTGTGTCCCCTCATCTCCTCCCTTAGTGTGTCCCCTCATCTCCTCCCTTAGTGTGTCCCCTCATCCCTCCCTTAGTGTGTCCCCTCATCCCTCCTTAGTGTGTCCCCTCATCTCCTCCCTTAGTGTGTCCCCTCATCTCCTCCCTTAGTGTGTCCTCTCATCTCCTCCCTTAGTGTGTCCCCTCATCCCTCCCTTAGTGTGTCCCCTCATCTCCTCCCTTAGTGTGTCCCCTCATCTCCTCCCTTAGTGTGTCCCCTCATCTCCTCCCTTAGTGTGTCCCCTCATCTCCTCCCTTAGTGTGTCCCCTCATCTCTCCCTAGTGTGTCCCCTCATCGCCTCCCTTAGTGTGTCCCCTCATCTCCTCCCTTAGTGTGTCCCTCACTCATCTCCTCCCTTAGTGTGTCCCCGTCATCTCCCTCCCTTAGTGGTGTCCTCTCATCCCCTCCCTTAGTGTGTCCCCCTCATCTCCTCCCTTAGTGTGTCCCCTCATCCCCTCCCTTAGTGTGTCCCCTCATCTCCTCCCTTAGTGTGTCCCCTCATCTCCTCCTTAGTGTGTCCCCTCATCTCCTCCCTTAGTGTGTCCCCCTCATCCCCTCCCTTAGTGTGTCCCCTCATCTCCTCCCTTAGTGTGTCCCCCTCATCCCTCCCTTAGTGTGTCCCCCTCATCTCCTCCCTTAGTGTGTCCCCTCATCTCCTCCCTTAGTAGTGTCCCCTCATCCCCTCCCTTAGTGTGTCCCCTCATCTCCTCCCTTAGTGTGTCCCCTCATCTCCTCCTTAGTGTGTCCCCTCATCTCCTCCCTTATGTGTCCCCTCATCTCCTCCCTTAGTGTGTCCCCTCATCCCTGCCCTACTTATGCTACATTCAGAGAATCATGAATATTTGTCCACTTGTGCTTCCTTGGAAAAACCACTAGGATTGTGGTGGGGAGGGGATGGTGGGTGGGGAAAGAATACATTCCCAGGAGCTATGCTGTGTATCTATGTGACTCCGCACATTTTGTAACAGACAACTTTCTGGATCTCTAGTGTACTCCAGGACATGACGTATGTTGTTGTAGTGTGTATTCATTACAAGTAAAAAAAACAAAAACATTTTTGCAATGTGTGCACAGTACAAGCTAGAGACAGTGGACATTCTTCTTAATGTACAAATGAGGGGGACACACTAAGGGAGGAGATGAGGGGACACACTAAGGGATGGGGATGAGGGGGACACACTAAGGGATGGGGATGAGGGGACACACTAAGGGATGGGGATGAGGGGACACACTAAGGGAGGAGATGAGGGGACACACTAAGGGAGGAGATGAGGGGACACACTAAGGGAGGAGATGAGGGACACACTAAGGGAGGAGAGATGAGGGGACACACTAAGGGAGGAGATGAGGGACACACTAAGAGGAGGAGAGATGAGGGGAGACGCACTAAGGGAGGGAGAGATGAGGGGACACACTAAGGGAGGAGAGATGAGGGGACGCACTAAGGGAGGAGATGAGGGGACACTAAGGGAGGAGATGAGAGGACACACTAAGGGAGGAGATGAGGGGGACACACTAAGGGAGGAGATGAGGGGACACACTAAGGGATGGGGAGAGGGGACACACTAAGGGAGGAGATGAGGGACACACTAAGGGATGGGGATGAGGGGACACACTAAGGGAGGAGATGAGGGAACACACTAAGGGAGGAGATGAGGGGACACACTAAGGGAGGGGACACACTAAGGGAGGAGATGAGAGGACCACTAAGGGAGGAGATGAGGGACACTAAGGGAGAGATGAGGGACACACTAAGGGAGGAGATGAGAGGACACACTAAGGGAGGAGATGAGGGGACACAATGGAGGAGAGGAGATGAGGGGGACACACTAAGGGAGGAGATGAGGGGACACACTAAGGGAGGAGATGAGGGACACACTAAGGGGAGGAGGATGATGAGGACACACTAAGGGAGGAGATGAGGGGACCACCTAGGGAGGAGATTGAGGGGACACTCAGGGAGGAGATGAGGGACACAAAGGGAGGAGATGAGGGGACACACTGATGAGGGGACACACTAGGGAGGAGATGAGGGGACACACTGATGAGGGGACACACTAAGGGAGGAATGAGAGAACACACTAAGGGAGGAGATGAGAGGACACACTAAGGGAGGAGATGAGAGGACACACTAAGGGAGGAGATGAGGGGACACACTAAGGGAGGAATGAGGGGACACACTAAGGGAGGAGATGAGGGGACACACTAAGGGAGGAGATGAGAGGACACACTAAGGAGGAGATGAGGGGGACACACTAAGGGAGGAGATGAGGGGACACACTAAGGGAGGAGATGAGGGGACACACTAAGGGAGGAGATGAGGGGACACACTGATGAGGGGACACACTAAGGGAGGAGATGAGGGGACACCTGATGAGGGACACACTAAGGGAGGAGATGAGAGAACACTAAGGGAGGAGATAGAGGACACACTAAGGGAGGAGATGAGAGGACACACTAAGGGAGGAGATGAGGGGACACACTAGGGAGGAGATGAGGGGACACACTAAGGGAGGATGAGGGGACACACTAAGGGAGGAGATGAGGGGCACACTAAGGGAGGATATAGGGGACACACTAAGGGAGGAGATGAGAGGACACACTAAGGGAGGAGATGAGGGGGACACACTAAGGGAGGAGATGAGGGGACACACTAAGGGAGGAGATGAGGGGACACACTAAGGGAGAGATGAGGGGGACACACTAAGGGAGGAGATGAGGGGACACACTAAGGGAGGAGATGAGGGGACACACTAAGGGAGGAGATGAGGGGGACACACTAAGGGAGGGGATGAGGGGGACACACTAAGGGAGGAGATGAGGGGACACACTAAGGGAGGGGATGAGGGGGACACACTAAGGGAGGGGATGAGGGGGGACACACTAAGGGAGGAGATGAGGGGGACACACTAAGGGAGGAGATGAGGGGACACACTAAGGGAGGGGATGAGGGGGACACACTAAGGGAGGAGATGAGGGGGACACATGATACAACATCTGAGTACACGTAATCAAATCCAAAGCTGTCTATTCCTTTGAATGTGTATTGGTGTGTGTGGTGTGTGTGTGTGTGTGTGTGTGTGTGTGTGTGTGTGTGTGTGTGTGTGTGTGTGGTGTGTGCGTGCGTGTGTGACCGCTGTGCATTGGTAGATAGCCAGGTTCCCATGGCAACGTGCTACACTTTGTGTGCAAATAATCCTTGAGAGTGCACGGATTCAGAGGTGTTGCTTAGTTTGGCCTTCTCCCATCCCTTCTCCCCTCCCATCCCTTCTCACTCTCTCATCTCCCCTCCCTTCCCTTTATCCCTCACTCCTCTCCTCCCTCCCTCCCTTCACCCTCCTCTCCTCTCAGAAAAAGGCTCCTCCTACTTTCTGGAGGGCCTCACCTACTTAATATAGAGATTATTGGTACTGCATGATTATTGATGTTTGGTAACTTCATTACATAACATTGATAGACTGTTGATAATTGTAATTCTGAACTGTTGAAGGGATTTTACTCTCATCTCAGACATCCAATTCAGTAGAGCAAGTTATTACATCAGGGATTTTCCCTTCATGTTTAGGTTTAGGGGAATACCCTCCATTTAATTAGGTGTTATTGGATGTGGTTATGAAGCAGTAGAACTCCACCATCTATAATTGGGTGTGGTCACATTGCAGATACTGGCAGCAGAACTTTCCAGAAGACTTCACCCTGGTGCCCGAGTTGCAAGCAAAACTGTTAGCCTTACAGCAAGTGATGAAAGATGGAAATGATGTGGACCTTCTTGAATACATGAACCAGGACACCTTGTGAGAGTGTGTGTGTGTGTGTGTGTGTGTGTGTGTGTGTGTGTGTGTGTGTGTGGTGTGTGTGTGTGTGTGTGTGTGTGTGTGTGTGTGTGTGTGTGTGTGTGTGGTGTGTGCACGTGTGGTGTGTGCACGTGTGTGTGTGTGTACACGTGTGTGTGTATGTGTGTGTTTGTGTGTGTGGTGTGTGTGTGTGTGTGTGATAATGTGATTGTTGGAGTTGCTAATAATCGCTATGGTTACTGCAGGGCCTGAAGAGACGTGGAACCTGGGAGGCAGTGTTTTGCCCAATGGCCAGCTGAGGAGGCCGAGCGGCAGCCTCAGCTTTGATTGCTGTAGTGCTGAGGACATTGCTGTGATGCTATGTGCCATTGACTACAAGTTATTTAGGAGAGTACCTGTAAGAGAGAGAGAATGCTTTGTGTGTTTTGGTTTAATGATCTCTTCGTCCTTTATTTCCTCTTTCTCGTCAATGTTTGGTTACCTTCCTCCTACACTACTCCCTCCCTCCCTCCTCCCTCCTCCCTCCTCCCTCCCTCCTCCCTCCCTCCTCCCTCCTCCCTCCTCCCTCCCTCCTCCCTCCCTCCCTCCCTCCCTCCTCCCTCCTCCCTCCCTCCCTCCTCCCTCCCTCCCTCCTCCCTCACTGCTCCCTCACTCACTTACCTCCTCCCTCACTCACCTTACCACCCCCTCCCTCCTCCCTCACTCACCCCTGATTAATTGGCCCAGTTTTGTGAATTCTGTATCTACGCACACACTGCTAGACCAACCAAGGACACACTTAGAATTGATGAGTGCATCCAGTTCTTTAATGGTGTGACCAATTGGGTCGTGTGTAACATCCTTCGAGAAATGACCATGGCAAAGAGAGCTGAAATAATCGTGAAATTCGTAGAAGCCACCAGGGTGGGGTTGCTAGGGGTGATGGAGGGGAGGGGGGGGAGGGAAAGAGCAGAGATATGACATCACTGTGGTGTGGATTGTATTATGTTTGCTGTTTCTTGCATGTGTGTGGTGTGTGTGTGTGTGTGTGTGTGTGTGTGTGCGTGCGTGTGTGTGTGTGTGTGTGTGTGTGCGTGCGTGCGTGCGTGTGTGTGTGTGTGTGTATGTGTGTGTGTGCGTGCGTGTGTGTGCGTGCGTGCGTGTGTGTGTGTGTGTGTGCGTGCGTGTGTGTGTGTATTGTGTGTGTGTGCGTGCGTGTGTGTGTGTGTGTGTGTGTGTGTGTGTGTGTGCATATGATGTATGGACACATGTACTACATATTTTATACATGTCCATCCATTTACAACCACCTGCACACACATCCACATATGCACACACCACACCCACATGCGTATGCAGTATCTGTTCAACCTGCATAGCTATAACACCATGCTGGCCGTGCTGGGAGGGCTCAATCACTTCTCTGTGAGGAGGTTGCTCCAGACATGGAACGTTGTGGACAAGTCCAAGAAAGAGGTACTGTGGGCGGAGCTTGTACTAAGTGGGTGGAGCTTGTAGAAAGGGTGGAGTTTGTAGAAAGGGGGTGGTGCTTGTAGAAAGTGGGAGGAGTTTGTAGAAAGGGTGGAGCTTGTAGAAAGTGGGAGGAGCTTATAAGAAAGGGTGGAGCTTGTAGAAAGTGGGTGGAGCTTTTAGAAAGTTGTAGCAACGCCTACAAATACTTGCTCCTGTGTTTTTCCCCAGGACCTAAACACATGGACCAACTTCTTCAGCTCCCATATGAACTACAGTGCATACCGCCACGCCGTGACGCAACTGGATGGCGCCTTCTGCATACCTGTCATGTGAGTCTATGTTCCCCCCCTCCCCCCCCCCCCCCCCCCCCCCCCGTCATGTGATATCGTGTGGGTATGGGTTGCTGTGTCATGTGATTTCCTGTGGGTGTGGCATGAGATGCATGTGTTTTACCCCACAAGCAAGCATTGCTGGGAGGTCATTCCCCACTACAAGGAGTATCCTAGAGTATCCTGATAGTATGTATTTTCTCCCATACATTATGGGAGGTCTTTAGATTAGTACCAGGTTGGATGGACATTAATTAGCACATACCAGAGGGGCATTAATTAACACAGGTCAGAAGGGCATTAATTAGCACAGCGAAGACATACATTTCATGGACTGTTGAATGGCAGTAGTCTAAATACATTAAAGTCATAACACTTGGTGTTTATGTGATTGTGTCACATGTAATGCACTCACACCACGTGCACTCACTACTCCAACACTTACACACTTACACATGCACTCACACAACAGTGGGATTGCACTGAAAGATATGGTTGCCGTGGATACTCAGGCGCGTGATTTCACCAACACTGGCTCCACTGCCATCAACATGGTCAAGTATCGCAAGCTATCGACCATCCTGTCAGGGACCAGACGCCAGCAGTTGACTGCACCTGCAATTCAACCAGAGATGGACCATCTGAGGATCATCCGAGTCAGTCACATGACAAGACACACCCACATGCGAACGCGGGCACTCACACACATGCCAAACACGGGCACTCACACACACAAATACACACATACAGACGCATATTGGTCACATGACTTTAGCAATGTGATCACATGACTTTAGAATCTGGTCACATGACTTTAATGGTGGTCATATGACTTTAGCTATTGTGGTCACATGACTTTAGCGATGTGGTCACATGATTTTAGGATGTGGTCACGACTTTAACAATGTTGTCACATGACTTTAGCAATGTGATCACAACTTTAGCACTGTTAGCACTGTGATCACATGACTTTCAATAGGACTTGGCAATAGTGATCACATGATTTTAGTAATATGGTCATAGGACTTTAGAACTGTAGCAATGATCATATGACTTCAGCTGCTTGATCACATGGTTTAGGTGCTGCATTTTTATGGCCTCTGAGTTGTAGATCCATTCATTTCAAAGATGGCTTCAAAATGTGGTACACACACATATAGCACTGTGCTCTAATAAGAACTTCTGTTACTCATGATACAGCATGGGTGTTGGTATGAAACATCAGTGGGCGTAGATGAAAGGGGGTGGGGGTGGGAAGGGTGGTACCCCTCCTGCCCAGCCAGGGGGTATGGGGGAGCGCTGTACCCCCTCCTGCTCAGCCAGGGGGTATGGGGGAGCGCTGTACCCCCTCCTGCCCAGCCAGGGAGTATGGGGGAGCGCTGTAAGCTCCCCCATTGGAGTTGGGTTCACCGCCACCCAGAAGCTGTGAAAGTAGTTGTATTATTAATGTCCAAAACCATGTTAAGGAATTTCACTATAGCCCGCAGTTTGCTGCCCAAATCATTATGGCATGCAATGAATTCGAATACATTATTCCATGCAGGATTTTAAACACTTAAGTACGCATAACATGACAAGACTGGCTGGCTAAGGCAATGCTCGTTACCTCGATAACATCATAGATCACTTTCTTGATTAGTGTTGAACGGCATTATGTGGTTCAATCGAGATTGACACATTGTACTTCGCAAGTACGTCTTCAAGCGCCTCATTGAAGAGAAACTGCGCTCACTAACAGCATTGGTTGCTGGCATTACGAGAATAAAGTCCAGCCATCGTGCACACTTCTCTCTTTCTGTGCTGTAGACATCAAATGACTTAGTTGGATGGAATTTTTCTGGTATAGGTGGCACAACTGAAGATGCAGATTGGGAAGAAGGGGCGTGGCGGACAATGACAGCGAGCAAACGGCATCCATTTCTTTTGTAGCTAAATATTGAGCCATATGACCCCAACATTGTGACATTATAATAGTTCTTTTTGTGTGCAGGGGGTGTGGGCAGGGGGTCTAGTCTTTATAGACGTACCGTCTCGTCCCAGATGCGTGTACATCAGTGATGTAGTAGGCAGCTGTGGCGTGCTCAGGTCTGGGTGCGATATTAAACTAAGCAACGCCTTTTTCGTGGGGGAAATATTGGCCCAGTGGCCGCTGGACCGATTTCAACACCCACGTGTAGACATATAGCACAGCCCTCTGATAAGAACCGTCGTTGCTGTATAAGCCCTCATAGGATATCCCCATTTAAGGACTGCTGTATTAGCCCTCATAGGATATCCCCATTTAAGGACTGCTGTATTAGCCCTCATAGGATATCCCCATTTAAGGACTGCTGTATTAGCCCTCATAGGATATCCCCATTTAAGGACTGCTGTATTAGCCCTCATAGGATATCCCCATTTAAGGACTGCTGTATTAGCCCTCATAGGATATCCCCATTTAAGGACACAATTGCACACGTCCAATTGAAAGGGTTTTTATATGCTACAGCACACGTGTGTGTATATGTAGAAGCAATTCACATCAATGTCTATCCCTATGACATCATGTGATATGGGCATTAAATGGGGTTCCCTCTTTTCCCCCACGTCCTTGCAGGCAGCCATCAGTCAGAGCCAGATGGATGATGATGCTTTGGAGGAACTTTCGTTCACAAGGGAGCCCAAGCAGAAGGATGCAGTGAACAATGGGGTCAAGCCAGAGTCAGACCTGCCCAAGTTCTCTGAGTGGGTGTCGGGACAGGCCACTCAGCTGGACACCCAGACCATCACCAGCCACGTGAAGTTAATGGTGGATGTAAGAGTGTGTGTGTGTGTGTGTGTTTGTGTGTGTGTGTTTGTGTGTGTGTGTTTGTGTGTGTGTGTTTGTGTGTGTGTGTTTGTGTGTGTGTGTTTGTGTGAGTGAGTGAAGGGAGGGAGGGAGGGAAACAGAAAGGAGGTTGAGAAGCCAACCTTGTCATCTTGCAACAGTTGCTTAAAAAGGAACCTCTGGTTCATTCCATACTTTATTACAGCATAAAGTGTTGATGTAGTGGGAGGGGGCGGGGCATACAGGAGGGCTTGACGATTTGGTTGGTTGAATCAACAGGCAGTCTTCAAGGTGTACGACAAGGATCAGTCAGGCTCACTCTCTCTGAAGGAGTTTCAAAGCGTCTCATCCAATTTTCCTTTCATCCAGTGTTTCTCTGTACTTGACCAAGATAAGTGAGTTATCTCCATTTCGAGCATCCTCCATCTTCTGCTTCTTACTCCTGTCTTCTCCCCTCTCCCCCCTCTTCCTCCTTCTCCTCCCTCTTCCTCCCTTCTCCTCCCTTCCCTCCCTCCTATTCCATCCCTCCCCTTCCTCCTCCCTCCCTCCCTTTCCTCCTCCCTCCCTTTCCTCCTCCCTCCCTTTCCTCCTCCCTCCCTCCCTTTCCTCCTCCCTCCCTCCCTTTCCTCCTCCTCCCTCCCTTCCTCCTCCCTCCCTCCCTTTCCTCCTCCCTCCCTCCTCCCTCCCTCCCTTTCCTCCTCCCTCCCTTTCCTCCTCCCTCTCCCTCCCTCCTCTTCCCTCCCTTCCTTCCTCCTCCCTCCCTTTCCTCCTCCCTCCCTTTCCTCCTCCCTCCCTCCCTCCCTTTCCTCCTCCCTCTCCCTCCCTCCCTCTTCCCTCCCTCCCTCTTCCCTCCCTCCTCTCCCTCCCTCTTCCCTCCCATTCCTCCTCCCTCCCTCCTCTCCTCCCTCCATCACCACTGCAGTGATGGTCAGATCAGCTATGACGAGATGCTGACCTATTTCTTGAGTGCAAACAGCTCTCTGAGAGAAAGGTTCAAACACAACTTTGTGGAACACACATTCATTGGTACACCAGCCTGTGACCACTGCAAGGGAATGGTAGGTGTGTGTGTGTGTGTGTGTGTGTGTGTGTGTGTGTGTGTGTGTGTGTGTGTGTGTGTGTGTGTGTGTGTGTGTGTGTGTGTGTGTGTGTGTGTGTGTGTGTGTGTGTGTGTACTTGTATATGTGTGTATTTGTGTATATGTGTGCATGTGTGGAATTTGTGTATGTGTGTGTGCATATTGTGTATATGTGTGTGTAAACATGTTGTGTACAGCTAGTATAGCTTTGAGTGGTTGAAGTCATGGATGGTAGACATTGCAGCTAGCCATGGGTCTATTGTCATGACCAATGTATAGGGGGAGTCTTGTATAGCGTTGAAGGCGCTCAAGTTTCATTGCAAAAGTAGTGAGAAGGGAGACCTGCGTAATTTGACGACGGATGCAGGATGGGGTGAAAATTTGGTAATCCTAGGAGGCCTTTGGTACCGCCCCAAAGCTCCAAGGAGCTTGTCATCAGCCTTGTCATCATGTCCCTCACATTAGTGTAGTAAGTGTACTAGTGTGATGCCTTTGTACATTTACACCTTTACTAAGAGCTAGCACCTTTGAATTATCAAATACCAGGTGTGAGGAGGAGGGTAAATCCTTTTAAATAAATGGATATTACTAATTTGAAATACAGTTATCTCATTCTTAGTTCTCACCGGTAAAACACACACACATACACACACACACACACACACACACACACACACACACACACACACACACACACACGATCCCTTATCTAATCTCCGTGGTCCCTCAGATGAAGGGAATCGTGAAGCAAGGAGTGAGGTGCAAAGACTGCAGTGTGACTTGTCACAAGTACTGCAAGGATTACATCGTGGTGGATTGCAGCAAGAGAAAGAAGAGTAAGGATCTCTTTGGTGGGCTTTAAATGAAGTAGATGCCATAGCAACACTCCAGCCCTTCTAGTTTAAAAAGAGTCATTTAGATAGTTCCATGTCTACTTTTTCCTTCTATGGTAGCAGTTAAGAAGCGTCCCGAGAGCATGCCATTGGATGCCGGGAGCGATGTGTACTATGAAGACAGTACAGCCTCGCTGAAGGAGAGACTGGAGAGAGCCGAAGCGGTAGGAACTGCGGGGAGGGAGGGGGGTGAGGTATAAGCAAGCCCAGGTGTCTGTCAGTGTGAGCAAGCCAAATATATAGTGGCAGTGTGCTTGTGGTGACACCACTGGGCTTTGGGTTGTATTGGAGGTACTGTTTATTGTGAGTAATATCCAATCTCTCCACATGCACTTGGCATGCAGTGCTGTGCTGATATTAGAAGTGCTTTTTTGAACCACTTCAGTAGTAGACTTTAACTCTTTCACGGGCAACAGAGCAATATTGCGCCGCAGGTGCTATACTAAAGCCACTCTGTTTATCTAAACCGTCAACACTTTGTAGTCAACAACATATTGATCAGTTGTTTCTTGGTCATAGAGTGTAAGTTGTTGCTAACTACCTGCAACGTGCAAAGCTTATTTTGCGCAATATGTGTCTATTAATAATTGGCTTTGCCCGCGAAAGAGTTAAGTATTGTCTTTACATGTCACTAGTGTTGTGATACTGCAGAGAAGGGTTTTTGCTTTGGATAGCGCATGAAACATTTAAAAGTTTGTATCAGTGCAATGACGGATGTATTAATAATTAAATCTTTTAATAATTCACAGGCTCGTGATGCCCTCTCGGCAGAAAATGCACAGCTGCACGCCAGGCTGTCGGAAGCCAACTCGCGCATCCAGCAGCTGTCTGCCCACGTGGCTATGATGAGACAGCACACCATAGGGTTCATCCTGGAACAGATGAACACTCTATCTCCTGATATGGGCACTGAAGTATAGCCAAGGTCAACCCTGTTGCCTCAGTTACCAGTCAGAATGACAATATGTGTCTACAACAATCAATCTGCCGTACCAGTTTTATTTCATGTCAAGTTTTGTTGTTTTTTTGTTTTCTTTTTTTTTAATGTGTAGTGTCAAAATTGAGAAAAGGAAGCAAGTAAGTTGGTCAGTGAAACAATAGCTAGTCCATGTTGTGCATTGTTTGTAGATCTCATGTTCTCCCAATATGGAAAATTGTTCGAAAGATTTATATGTACATTTGCACATTGGATTTAATAACAAACGTCCATATCAAGTATGTGTGGTGTATGTGTGTGTGTGTGTGTGTGGGGTTGTGTGTGTGTGTGTGATCAAGAACGAGGTGAGGACATGCGTTATGGTAACAGTAAATGGACGACTAAGTGGGATTGATTTCTATACTCTTAAAGTGGAAAGCAGTAACTTAATGGCCTGAGTGAGATCGAATATATAAAAATAAAAACCTTGAATACATGGCCACTTATATTTCGTTATTTAAATCTATTAATGCTATATTTAATAATACATACATGCAATAGAACACAAGAAACAATTAGCTGTATGATAGAAGAATGACTTAAAAAGATAGAATGACTTTTTAACTTGTTCAAGCATTCATATGGACAGAGGTATCAGATTCGCTGACTGTCAGTTCAATAGAGGGAGGGAGGTGTATCGCATGTCCTTGATTTGATCATGCTCCTCTGATGCACTGTATGGACGATCGTAAGAGAGAAAAGGATAGACGGCAGCAAAGCCACCCCATGGTCTGACTGTACGATGTGTCCCGTTGTCAGCTAGCAGTGATGCCAACCGTTTGTAGGTAGTAGTGGCCATGTTGCCCATTGCCTCCAGTAGAGGAGAGGACAATTGGGGTGAAGGATGCCCATTGCCTCCAGTAGAGGAGAGGACAATTGGGGTGAAGGATGCCCATGCCTCCAGTAGAGGAGAGGACAATTGGGGTGAAGGATGCCCGCTCGACCTCACGGATTCGAAGCTCGTATTCTCTCTTTTTAAGGTTTTCATGTTTTCGGTAGTAACTAGAGAGTGTGGTTGGAAGGGGCATAGGGATGGAAAAACGGTGACATAAAAAAATGTCCGTTCAAATCGACCACCCCAAAAACCACCAGCTGCAATGTCTGATCGAGCACAATCTTCCGTGTTTGCTGACATAGCAGAGAATGTCTCTCCTGTGATGGGCTGGAGGTGTGGTTCAATGGAAACATTGCGACAGACTTCTGCCATGAGATTAGCTGTCAGATCTCAGATCTCATTGTGGCGAATAGATGGAAAGCCACCCAGTGGACAAGAGAGAGCATTTACACCCTGCAATCCAAACATGGGAATGCTCTGTGCTCCACAGCAACAAGGGTAGCTTGCAAGCCCGGCACCATCTTGATGACGCAGAGAGAAAACCGCTCACCCATTACTTTACGCGATACCGGAATACATAGCCATATGCTTCAATACGTGTCATATTTGCCGAGGTTGCACGCCCCAATCTTGGCATTCAGTAGCTACTAATGGGAAGCATTTTACAAGATTCGATCCTGGATGAAAAGATTCATAAAACCATGAGGTGTGAGAATGCCCATGTACAGCCTCAGAGATAGCAAACAAATTGTGACTTATTTTCAAATGTAAACAAAAAAAACATAACAATAGATAGCTGGTACAAAAAAAAAAATTAGTACACAAAACCAGAAAAATGGGGGAAAAATTGTGTCTGTCTTCAAGTGAAGTTGTACTCTTAATAGCGCCCACCACCACCATAGTGTCTTCCACGAGGAGGCCCATAATCGTACTGTGGTCTGCCATAGGGGGGTCTGCCTCTATACCCCCCACCCCCTCGCGGGGGAGGTCCATACATGTGTGGAGGGGGTGGCAGGGGGGCTGGGGGCCCTCCGTAGGGGGGGTAGTAGGGGCGTCCATAGGGGACATAATTACCATACGGCCTGTAGAGTGAGATGACAAATTGAGCAATACTGTAAGCACCTCTCTTCCCCCCTCCACTACAGTAGCAACAAACATGTCTCCATGAGACTGACATACCAGGGCACAGAGCCGTGAATGTATTTAGTAGTCATGGTTACCTGCTTTGGCATGTGTTTACGATCACCATCCTCATTAGTGAGGAGGAGGTGGAGATACTGATCATGCTCACTATGGACACCTCGTCACATTACCTCGCCATCTGCTCACCTGAAGTGTGGAGGAGGAGCTCCGTAATCCCTCGGAGGAGGACCACCGTAACGTCCTCCACCACCACCACCACCTCCTCCCCTTCCTCCCCCATCATAACGTGGCCTCTTTGCGGGGAAGGAGGGAAGGCCCATGGCGTCATCCTTGTACTGACGCACAATCTTCTCCGCCGCGTTCCCATAGATGTCTGTGTACACAACCTCGTCAAACAGTGCCCCGACAGTTGGAATGCTGAAGTTGGCTGTGGCAAGAGGGTGGGAGAAAAGTTATAGGTGTGCATTTGGTAACCATAGCACCATAGCGCTTCCACACAACCCTGGGAATCAACAGAACAGTTTACACAAACAGAAGGCAGACCACACTTGTGTAAAAATTTGATCATTGGAAGCTCAATTTCCAGACCAATGAAATTAAAGTTATAAATATCCAAGATGCCATGGTATCTTCACAAATCAAGAAGACCGACTGTTTAGAAGCCATACAGTACAGTACACATTATCAAAAATGGACGCGCTTGAACAAGGAAACCACTTCCTTCAAATGTGACGAAGCATCTTTCATATGCTCTTGCAGGTAATATAAAAAACAGACTCTGAAGGGATTAACTTTCCTCCATGAACAGAACAAATGCTTTCTATTTCGGATGCATTCCGAAACTGTCACTATAGTAACAAGTAAACCGAAATTTAATATCTCATTGGTTAACACCAGCAGAAAACTTAACCAGACATTAATGTGTAATATACAAATAATAACAGGAGTTGCAAAGTGATGCAATAAGCTTTTTATTTAATGCCCACTCTGCTGTGACCACCCAATTGATTTGCAATCAAAACAACACAAGCTTTACCACAGCACTTTTTGCCACAAGCTTTCATTTTATTTAATACCCCCGGCTGAGAACTCAGATTTCTATTGAATGCCCACCCACTAAATTTGCGAATAATACAACACAACCTGCTTACCACCACACCACTTTATGGATCTTTCCAATACCAACCTCCAAAGGCCATTTCCAAGGAAATGGTGGAGAAGGGAACAGAAAGGGAAGTAGAGTGGGTCACAATGGAAGTGTGTAGCCTACCGCACTCCAGTAGTGGGTGTGTAGGGGGTGAAGGAATGGACGGAGGGGGGGACTCATTCCCTTGCAGCCGGTGGCGGGAACTTGATGATGTCGTAGGTGCTCGCCAAGAGAGTGTCAGATCTCTCCTTCAGACGCTTCAAACACATTGGAACAGCCGATTGGGATAATTAAGCCCCGTTTTAAAATCTCTCTCATTACTTTTTAAAGCACTAACAAGTGATCTTAAATTTAATAATGCCAGGTTATTTAACTACAAAATTTATTGCTTGTTATTAAATGCAATCATAATGATCACACTCCCACCTACACGAATGCCATTTCAGCAGTTCTGCTACTGCAAGCACAACCAATTAGACTATGGGCAGCTGTAAAAGACATAAGACAATGCAGAGCAGCAGCTGCTACAATGGCTGTTTAATAAGCTCTATCACACAAGACCTCTGCAATAATCTCCTGCAAGCGCTCATTAATTAGAATTGTGAGAACGACTTTAGCAACATTTTGTACACGGTTTTAAGTTCATGCTACTGTGTGAGAGCTGTCCGAGGGAACAAATGGAGAAAAAATTACACACATGACACAAAACACAAATGATAACAGGAAAAAAAATTCACTTTACATTCACACATACACACACACACCACACACACACACACAAGCAGCAGGTAGGATTTGATATAAAACTTTACTGCACATTGAAATACATGAATTTTGTTAGATGATTGCAATGTTTATATGCGTGCCAAAGAAGTTTCAACAGCCAACCAATAAGCAACACATGCACATATGTGTACACACTGCAATATGCTCCTACAGCACACAAGCCTAGTGGCTTGGCTATGTACCAAGAAGTCTCTTCACTGAGGAACAATGTGTGCAATGCTCTCAAACAACTTAAGAGTGACGAGTGATTACACTTTGCTTACAACCCTTTGAAACACGGAAATGTCTTGCACAGCACAACTTATGAAAAAGGCCAAAACAATTCTGATTCATGCACAGTACAACCCCAAGTGGGGAGGGAAGTATGTCATTAAATCCTGCTGCAGTATGAAGCCAGACATTTGCAACACAATGGGAAAATAGTTGTACAGCTGGGCTCAAAACTAAAGATCAATATCACCCACTACAACTCTTGACTTTGACACCCCACATGCAATGAATGAATCCAAAATGAATCTCTGATAAGATTCTGTGTACTAGTGTGTGTGTGTGTGTCCTTGCCAATCCCTGGACCTCGAGAGAGAGAGAGAGCAAAATGCCATTGCACTAGAAGTGCAAATCTCTCTTTGACATATTCCTACTGATTAACTTACAACCACCTTTTGAAGCTGAAGTCACAATTTTGGTGGAGGGAATTATGGAACCTTGCAAGTGGCAACAAGCCGAGATAAAACATAATTACATCACTACAGCAATCAAAATTCCCTGTATGCTAACGTCAGCAGCAGTGAATGACCATCTAAACACGCCTTTGGTTTTGCTCTAGAGGCAATTGAACTAAAGCTCCTAGCAACAGGTCAAACAGGTGCTTAGGAATGGAGATCACTAGTCCAAGCACTGCCACGACTGTACCTCTCCAACAGCCTTATACCATGGCACCTCACCTTTCATTGCATTGACAGCCTCCTCTGGGACTGCCTTCCCCATCTCCTTGGCCCTCAGTGCCGCTCTCCTGCGCAGCTCATGGTGGGGAGGTATCACCACCACGGCCTTACGCTTAAAGCCTTCAAAGTGACTCATCTTACGTTTCTGTGCACTGGCATAGACATTTGTCTGAGTATGTATGTGGAGAAGGTGCAACAAGAATGAAACAAGTGTAAAGAACATGTAACAACAAATGTAGATGGTGTGAAACACATGTAACATGAATGAAACAAGTGTAAACAATGTGACAAGAATGTACAGTTAGTGTAAAAAATAACATGAAAGTAATGAACAGTAAACAGAGAATGCAACAAGTGTAAATAACAATGGAACATGAATGTGCATATGTGTGAGCATGAACAAAATGTGTAACACATTCCTACAAGCATGCTATAAGTATGTAGAGAAACAGGTCACACAGGCATGCAGAGCATAAAATAAACGCACCTGGCAGCAAAATACAATTCAACACATATCAAGTTTACAATCCTTCCACATTAGGTAACATTGCACTACATGTAATGCTGTACCCCATTAAGACAGCTCAAAACTAACAGCTTCACCAGATTAGGTTAACCCCCTAGCGCACTCCCACCTGATCGATTATGTAGTTTCGTGGCTTCCTAGACGCCAACACAAATATCTTCTCTAGCATAGCAGTGGCGTCCTTGATCAACACGTCCCAGCGAGTGCTGTAGTTCTCCCTTCTCCCCAGACCCGACACCTTCATCTTATCCATGATGGCGTTGGTGCCTAAGATGTTGTAGCGTTTCCCCGGACTCAACTGGCTATGCTTCTCCGCCCACATGGTCTTGCCACATCCAGGCAAGCCGACCAACATAACAACCTCGCAATCTGCCTTGCTCTTTGGGCTCTTCTGTGCGGGAGTCCAGTGTCCCTCAGCCGCTTTTTGAATGGGCACAAACCCCTCGGGAGGGGGAAAAAGTGCCGGCTATGTGTGTGTGTTGCATTGATAGTAAGTGTATGTTAGTAATTACACGTGTGAATGTCTGTTGCGTGTCCCCCATGTGTATGATACTAGACACAGGGACAAATAAGTCACACACACACACACACACACACACACACACACACACACACACACACACACACACAACTGAAACATGCACACCCTACCTCATTGAAGTTCACAGAGACGAGGACATTCTTGGTGTAGACAATAGGGTACATAGTAACCCCACTCAGGCCATGGGGGAGAGTGAAGGCAGTACCAAAGTGAGTCCCATTCTTGGAGAAAGAGATAACTCCAGGAGAGGACTCCAGATCCTTGAGGTGTGAGGAAGGAAAAAGAAACCACACTGTCATTAAGGTCACAAGGGTGTGGGAATGGGGACACTAGGTGTGGGAATGGTGACACTAGGTATGGGAATGGGACCACTAGGTGTGGAATGGGGCACTAGCAAAGATCCACACTGTCATTAATAAGGAATGGGAATGAGCCACCATGTACACTAGCAAAGTTCCACGCTGTCGTAAAGAATGGGAACAGACCATTGCATAAACAAATTTCAAACCAGCAGACAATATATCAAGTGCCCTACCCACATGCCCTCTGGTCCTATGATGCACACAAACACATGTCTCCATGAGAGTGACATATCAGGGCAGCAGAGCCACGAATGTGTTTAGTAGTCACGGTTACCTGCTTTGGCATGTGTTTACGATCACCATCCTCATTAGTGAGGAGGAGGTGGAGATACTGATCATGCTCACTATGGACACCTCGTCACATCATTAGAGAGTACTACATAGCAGCCAATGACATCACCAAGTCTACCTCAACATACCACAAAGCAACCAATGACATCACCAAGTCCAAACGACTCTCCATATGTCTGGTAGTTATTGTTCTCCATAACTTTCCCTGTCCCTCCGTATCCATAGGAATGAGGCACCTCCCCCAAATCCAACCCTGCATCATCAACAGTCCAACCAACCCTTAAAAAAAAAAAAAAAAAATACATTAACAATGACATCATCACTCAAATGACAGATGTCTCCTCCCACATACCTCAGGACATTGGGATGTGGTTCAGTTTCTGGCAGGTCCACAGGCACATTCTGTTCTACCTTGCACTCGTAAAAGTACTTCCCACCTTTGACCCCTCGGGTGGCTCGGGCTCCAGCCCACATGTTTGCAAACCCACTTTCCGTGAGGCCACACCCACCTAGCCCATCCTTCCTGATCTTAAAGTGGAGGTCACTGTGATCTGATGATGCAAAGGGGGAGGGGAAATGAAGGAATGAGAGAAGGGGCAGAGGAAGATAAAGGAAGAAGGGAGAGACAAGGTGAGGGAAGAGGGGGGTGACAGATGATAAAGGAAGTAATGAAAAAGGAATGAAAAGACAACAGTAAAAAGGGACAGAATTCCTCTTCAGGCCAAACCTACAGCTGTCTAATGTGACGATGCTATCATCCTCAACCGGCTCAAATTCATTCTCCAGAGGCACCTTGGCTATCAGGTCCTCTGCAGCCTCTGGCTCATCTGGGTCTGGGACCTTGGTGGGGTCCACCCTGTCCTTTGTGACACCACCACTGCCAAGGTCGTCTCCACGGCGTTTGGTACCCTGTGGTTCACGGGCATGGCCATCAGAAACCTCGTTGGTACCACTCTGGACAGAGGACTCTTCAGCCTGGGCTGCCTTTTCCTGCGCACCAGTCTCCATTGGTTCCTCTTTTCCGCTCTCAGCTGTTACATAAGATGCACAAACACACATTTAAGACCATTGTAAAATAAACCCTCAATACTTCTAGCTGACATGTCACTTCAACACATCGTCACAACACATACATGTACACCATTTTTCTCTTTTCCCATGGGTACTAATTAGAATTAGCGCCTCAATAAACACACCTGAATTTTGTTCAGCGTTTTCTGTGTCCGTCTTGTCGATTAGCACCCACCCTTCGTCTGGCTGCTGCTCGTCTGGCTGCTGTTCCTTCACATGCTGCTCCTCCTCACCGCTCCCCTCTACGGTCGTTGTTTCTTTCGGTTCCATCTCACCCTCGCCGGTCTGAGCCAACGACCTACCGGGGCTTGACAAAACTGCGGGGTCGTCCCGTCCAAGAACAAGAATCACTTTAAATGGAGCTACATGTACGCGCTTACCAGGCTCCGGCTCCCCTCGACCTCCATCTTCAACCGGCGGCCTCTCTTCCGCCTCAGGTTTTTCTTCTGCCTCTGGCACCTCAGTTTTTTCTTCTGCCTCTGGCACCTCAGTTTTTTTTTCTGCCTCTGGCACCTCAGTTTTTTTTTCTGCCTCTGGCACCTCAGTTTTTTTTTCTGCCTCTGGCGCCTCAGGTTTGTCTTCCGCCTCTGGTCTTTCCTCCACCTCTTTGTTTTCTACCGCCTCGGGTCTTTCTCCCGAGGGTTCCTCGTTCACCTCTTTTTGAATTTCAGCCTGCTGTTCAATACTCTTTTCCTCCTGGCCAGCCTCCACTTCGCCAGCTTTTTCCTCTTCTTCTTCGTCTGCCTCTTCGGTTGGCATCTCTTCTTTGAGCTCCTCTTTGCCTTCCTCTCCTTCCGTTTTTTTTACCTCGCCTTGACCACCTTCTGCATTTTCGTAATCAATCAGGCGCTGAACTAGTGCTGCCTTGTTGCCAGTTGTGTTCAAGTTGCGTTTCTTTAGTTCTTCCTTCAGTTCAACGACTTTTAAGCCGGTCGCATACTCTTCGAAGTCGCTCATTTTCGATCACGTTTTAAAAAAGATTTGCTTTTTGTCACGTGGAGGTTCTCGGTTCCAGGCTTAAGTTACTTTTATTACCATGGCAACGTTACAAATGGCGGCAAGCTAGCGAGAAAAAAAACAAAAAAAACGAGAGATGACCGAAACAGTTCGCGCTGAACCAGCAGCAGTCGTTGCTCCCGAGGACCCTGCCATTGTTGAAATTAAAAAAAGAATAGAGAATGCATTCGAAATTTTTGATCACGAGAGCAACAAGACGGTAGACGTGAGGTCAGTAGTACCATACCGTACTGTTCACTGGTTTTGATGATCACTTGAGTTTGGGGATTGCATTTTCCGCGGGTTATTACTTATAATTGCGTATTTGGGGAATTGTAAAAATGATGTGATGGGAAGCCATTAAACCACGCTTTACTGTCATCCAACATAATCACCTTTGTGGTGCTTTTTGGACAAGTAAAGGAAGAGCAACGCTTGCAATGAAATATATGGCTAAATTCAGTTCCCTATAATGTACAAAGGGATAGTCCAATTTTTGATGCTTAGGGACACAGAAAATGTGAAAACTTAAAAGAGCTACCCACAAGAGTGATCATGCTGGACACTGTCCCAAATATCTTATAATGTAACATTAGCAATACATATACAGACATACACACACAAACACACACACACATACACACACACACATATGCACATGTGCGCACACATACACACACATGCACACACATACACATACACATACATATACAGACATACACACACAAACATATACACACACATACACACACACATACACACACATACACACACATATGCACATGTGCACACACATACACACACACATACACACACATACACACACACATACACTCAGTGAGCAGTACACTACTGCATGGTACATGTAGTGTATAAGTCGCACACTCTCTGGTAACTAAGTTTCTGAAAATCTAAACTACCTACTACCGGATTCACCAGAGTGTGCAGTAATGTTATGCAAAGGTACATTTCTCAACAGGGAAGTAGGAACAATCATACGCTCGCTTGGCTGCTGCCCTTCAGAGGCAGAGCTTCATGACATGATCCAGGAGGTATATAGATTATTTTGGCATCACGTGTCCGATGATGTGCGCATTAAATGTTTAGGTTGAAGAAGAAGAACCAACTGGTTTCATTCGTTGGGAAAAGTTCCAGCCTATGATGACAAGAGTGCTCCTAGAAAAAAGGTGTGTGTGTGTTTGTGTGTGTGTGTGTGTGTGTGTGTGTGTGTGTGTGTGTGTGAGTGTATATGTGTTGATTATATGTGACCATTACAGATATCAGCCTGCTAGTGAAGAACAATTGGTACGGGCCTTTGAGGTTAGTGACATCTTGTTGCTTGAAGACCTGTGCATAGTAGGTCACAGGGTACACGAATCCAGCCATAGAAGCCATAGTCTAGTGTCCAGACCCCAATGGTGTAACACCACAACTATACATTATGGTGATCAAGTCATCCTTATGTTAAAAAAAATTGTGTCTGGGCATGAGGTTATAGGAGCATGTAGGTTGCACCCCTTGTTTGTCCTTGCACATCCATCTACATGCCACACACATCCACCTGTCTACCACACAGTTGTTTGTAAGCTTGGGGTCACATCCCATCCCATCCCATGATCTCATGCACACCACCCACCATCCCAGGGAGATGGTTCCCTTCTAACCTATAAGGACAGCCTTAACCTAAAGCTAAGTCTCTTCAGAGGGATATCAGTTGGGCCCAATATGCTGGCTGTAGCTTGCAGCTCCCTCCTCCAAATCGATAGAGACGCGCTACTTACACAAAACTGGAACTCAAGCTAAGTGTTCATTTATGCGGATGCAGGGGAACATTCCATTAATAACCATCCATTTGGCCTTTAGGCTACTAGACATAACCATCCATTTGGCCTTTAGGCTACTACCCATTCCGTGGTACTTAGTACTTGGGGGCACAACTGCCCATACATGGTATGCACATTGTAAGCCTAGACAATGAACACATATTGCCCAGCACAATGCATTGACCATATATGGCCAAAACCCAGGTACTGGATAGGGACAAGAAGTCCCACATAACTCCAGATGAACTAAAGAAATACATGCTTGAAGAAGGTAAGAAGCAGACTGTTTGGGGAGGGAATGGGAGATCAGGGGATGTGAATCAACTGTTTTATACACGCACAAACATCACACATGTGCACTCACACACACATGTGCACGCACACACACACACACACACACACACACACACACACACACACACACACATGCAACCCTCTTCTTCAGGGGAGCACTTTACCCAGGAAGAGATGGACGAGATGCTGACAGCTGCAGTCGATCCTGACAAAGGTGTTGTGCTCTACAGGGACTTTGTCACACTCATGCTGCCTGATGGTGAAACGAACTAATTGCATCGCTCAACGTAAAGAAGGATAATTTGTATTAACCCCATGCAACCCAGCTGACAACGTCACCCGACTCTTTGTCACCTAACATTTCCGTTAATGTGTTACCAACTTGAGTCATTAATTCTTTAACTGGCAGGTTTAATGATTATGTCTGCAGCAGTTGAGCATAAAGCAAATGGTGGAAGGGGAGAGGTGCGTAATTACACAATAACTTCATAATGTAGGAGAATGGATATATATGTTCAATGCATCATTAGAAGTATTGATCACAAGGAGTGCCAACATTCTCAAAGTAATGTGTAGTTACACACATAATATTAGTGATTTAAAGTCCTAAAAAGCTGTTTTGTTTGCATAGTAAAAAAAAGTGGTTGCTATACTGTAACTAGATCATAAGAAAGATCAAACCCACAAGTATTATGCTGTAATATCAAAGACTTTGTTTTACTGACTCTAATTTGATTGCTCTATTTTTCATATTGAATTTGACTCGTCAATGGTCTGAATCAGCTCCGCAATTGAATTTGATGAGTGGGCATAATTTATTGTACCCTTTGTTAATGGTCTAAAACAACTGGATTTCTACTACTACCTGTACCTGCATCCATATTGATGAAGATGGCAGATACCTGCATACAAATGCACCACTATAGATATCCAAACTGAAACTGAATAGCATCAGGTTGCAGTTGCCACATCACAGCCATTTTGAATACACATGTAAAAAGCAACACACAACAGAAACGGTCTCTTTTTAAGGGTCCGTTTTCTTGATGTCAGTAGTGGACAGGTTCCCAAGATCCCTCATGGATGCCCCAGCTGACCCACGTCTGGCGGGCTTGGCCTATGGGTGGGGTAGGATGATGTGGGGGGGAGGGGGAGGGGGAGGGGGAGAACAATGTACAACTGCAGAACGTTTTGAACAGGTATATGCTGTCCTGTCGGTTGCTTGCCTGGGATGGGTGAGGCTTCCATCCAATGAAATAGAGGAGCTGGAAAGTGGCTGGAATGCTGCCATCTTCATTTCCGTACAGTTCTTCAGGTAGACGAGTTAATGGATCAACCAGTTGCATAAAAATAAACACTAATATTTAAAGCAAAAATGAGTGGTTACAGTGTAGGCACAAAACAACAGCTAAGACATCATTGGTAGTGTCTTTGGCTAAATATATTTCCAGTATCACTGCTAGCTACCACATTCACTTTCACACTATGAAAACTCCCACTACACCACTCCTCACTCCCCTCACGCCTGGCACTCCTCACTCCCCTCACGCCTGGCACTCCTCACTCCCCTCCCGCCTGGTTACCTTTGTATATAGCAGCCGCTGCACACAGAGTGCTGCGTTTGATGTAGTTCCTTCTGTTCCACGCGCAGTTGCTCTCCCCCATGCCTTCCCAAACACGAAGTGTTGTTCAAAAGGTTGGCAAAACACCCACCCATACCACACACTCACACCACACACATACACAAACACATACAAACACACACACACACACACAAAACACACACATACATACACACACGTACACACACACACACACACACACACACACACACACACACACACACACACACACACACACACACACACACACACACACACACACACACACACACACACACACACACCTGACATCAGAAAGCCCTCACCTTTCAAGTCGCTCATCAGTTCAAACATGGAGGGGAAGTTCACCTTCACCTCGTCCACATCCTGGTGCCAATAAAAGAAGAGCAAGGGGCGTGGGCATGTTTCCAGGGTAATAAGAAGTCAAACAGCTCTTTAATTCTTCAATGAGTGGATTAATACTCAATACTTAGATACCTACATACACCCACACGCATGCAATCATTTTTTTTGTGAAACTAGAGGCAAGGATCTAGTGCTGACATAGCCACTACCTCGCATTGAGTGGGTGATTTGTTCTCATGAGTTCCACACAAAAATTAACAAATAAAATATTACTTGTTATAAAATGTCACTTGTAATAAGAGAAGCCATTTTATGAATGGGTTTCATTACAAATTGCATTCTCTCCTGACATCATATAACAAGTAATAATTTTAATGTGGAACTGATCAGAACAACATCGCGTGTAGACAACTGTCCAGACCCTGCTAGGATGTGGCTACGTTGGATAATCTCAAGATTCGATTTCAGCTGTCCAGAGCAGTCACCCAAGGATCAGGGTTGCTGTCTGGAGGTCAGCTGTCCAGAGCAGTCACCCAAGGATCAGGGTTGCTGTCTGGAGGTCAGCTGCCCAGAGCAGTCACCCAAGGATCAGGGTTGCTGTCTGGAGGTCAGCTGTCCAGAGCAGTCACCCAAGGATCAGGGTTGCTGTCTGGAGGTCAGCTGCCCAGAGCAGTCACCCAAGGATCAGGGTTGCTGTCTGGAGGTCAGCTGCCCAGAGCAGTCACCCAAGGATCAGGGTTGCTGTCTGGAGGTCAGCTGCCCAGAGCAGTCGCCCAAGGATCAGGGTTGCTGTCTGGAGGTCAGCTGCCCAGAGCAGTCGCCCAAGGATCAGGGTTGCTGTCTGGAGGTCAGCTGCCCAGAGCAGTCACCCAAGGATCAGGGTTGCTGTCTGGAGGTCAGGTGCCCAGAGCAGTCACCCAAGGATCAGGGTTGCTGTCTGGAGGTCAGCTGCCCAGAGCAGCCACCCAAGGATCAGGGTTGCTGTCTGGAGGTCAGCTGCCCAGAGCAGTCACCCAAGGATCAGGGTTGCTGTCTGGAGGTCAGCTGCCCAGAGCAGTCACCCAAGGATCAGGGTTGCTGTCTGGAGGTCAGGTGCCCAGAGCAGCCACCCAAGGATCAGGGTTGCTGTCTGGAGGTCAGGTGCCCAGAGCAGCCACCCAAGGATCAGGGTTGCTGTCTGGAGGTCAGGTGCCCAGAGCAGTCACCCAAGGATCAGGGTTGCTGTCTGGAGGTCAGCTGCCCAGAGCAGTCACCCAAGGATCAGGGTTGCTGTCTGGAGGTCAGGTGCCCAGAGCAGCCACCCAAGGATCAGGGTTGCTGTCTGGAGGTCAGCTGCCCAGAGCAGTCACCCAAGGATCAGGGTTGCTGTCTGGAGGTCAGCTGCCCAGAGCAGTCACCCAAGGATCAGGGTTGCTGTCTGGAGGTCAGCTGCCCAGAGCAGTCACCCAAGGATCAGGGTTGCTGTCTGGAGGTCAGCTGCCCAGAGCAGTCACCCAAGGATCAGGGTTGCTGTCTGGAGGTCAGCTGCCCAGAGCAGTCACCCAAGGATCAGGGTTGCTGTCTGGAGGTCAGCTGCCCAGAGCAGTCACCCAAGGATCAGGGTTGCTGTCTGGAGGTCAGGTGGTGGTGAACGTGCATGCAGAGTATGGAGGCATAACATTGGGGAAAAAATGTAATAACCAACTGCAATGGGAAGGTGACCACCGTATCCAGGTGACCACCGTTGGTCAGACTGACGTTGGTCTGAGGTCAGACTGACAAGATTTCCCATTCCTTACAGCATTTGAGAGATGACATAGCTTGCCTAAAAGCTGCCCCCACAGTACACACACAGTAATGCAATAAGCAAAGAATGCTACACAGGTAACTTCCCATTGCTCCATCGCTAAGTGAAACACTCGACATAATAGAGTTCTTATAAATGCTCGCGTCCCCCCATTCAGTTGCCCAAGACGGATGGGCTTCACTTACCACAGTGGTCAGTGTGTAGCCAGCTCGACCCAGTAATCCTCCCAGGTCCTTCATCTCTGTGAAGGGCGAGATGTGAGGGGAAAACCCCTTATTCAGTGGGTAGTGTGCGTGTGTGTAGGTGTGTATGAGGGTATGTGGGTGGGATCGAGGGTGTTCATGGGTGTGTGTATGTATGTGTTAGTGTGTTGTGTGTGTGTGTGGTGTGTGTGTGTATGTATGCATGTTAGTGTGTTGTGTGTGTGTGTGTGTGTGTGTGTGGTGTGCGTGTATGCATGTTAGTGTGTTGTGTGTGTGTGTGTGGTGTGTGTGTGTATGTATGTGTTGTGTGTATGTGTGTGGTGTGTGTATGTATGCATGTTCGTGTGTTGTGTGTATGTGTGTGGTGTGTGTATGTATGTATGCATGTTCGTGTGTTGTGGTGTGGTGGCACGGTACATGGTATGTGCCGTGTGCGTGCACATATTGGAATGTGTGTGCACATGTGTGGTGAGTACATGCGTGCATATGTGTGGTGAGTACATGTGTGCATATGATATGTGTGGATGTACATGTGTGGATATGGAACAGTGAGCATTGGGTGTTGTGTGTTGTATGTGGTAAGTGTGTGTGTGTGTGTGTGTGTGTGTGTTGTGTGTGGTGAAGTGTCATGTGTGTTGTGTGTGGTAAAATGTCATGTGTATTGTGTGTGTTGTGTGTGGTAAAGTGTGTGTGTGTTGTGTGTGGTAAAGTGTCATGTGTGTTGTGTGTGTTGTGTTGTGTGTATATGCATAAGCGAATGCAGTCCAAAAATAGAGGAATAACTCACTCCTTCTCTTTCAGTTTCAGCAAGCTGCAGTGAGCACCTCAGTTCAAACAGGGTGTCCCCAGCGAACAGGCACCCAATGGCAGGTGCATCTGGTTTTATGACTCGATACATCTGTAAGGTGAAAAAGGGGAGGGCAATAATTAGAATGTGCCACGCACCTTAGCATGGGTATCGTGATAATGGTTGCCATGTGATACTGTGATACTGACCTCTTTAAGGGCATGAGGGAGATCGTTGACCCAGTGCAAACTAGGTGAGTTTGGATGGTACAATAAGCATGTGCATACATACATGTGAGTGCACAAGATGTGTACAACTATTTAAAAAAAATAAAACACACCCACACACACACAGAAAACACGCACATGCAAGTACTCACATGCACACACATACACAAACATACACAACACACATAAACACACACATGCAAGTACATACATGCACACACATATGTATACACACACATACACACAAACCTCAAACTGCTTAAAACAATATCAAAGCTATCATCCTTAAATGGCAGGAACTCTTCATCGGCTATAACTCTGTATGTAGGTATCTCTGGAGCAGAACTGCTTACCAACTGAACAGAAAAGGGTGGTTAAAGGGTTAATTTTCTTATAGTGTCGAGTACACTGACAAGTGCGTTTTCCGCCGAGTCGCACTGGTACAGCGTGCCCACCAAGTCTCGAGACAGTTGAGATGCGAGATGACCTCGTCCGCAGCCCACGTCCAATGCTGTCGGGAAGAACCTAACACCGAAACGTGCAAGTGAGCGGTCTCCATTTCTCACTGTTCTTCAAAAATCCTCCCCATTTTGTATATATATATTTTTTTGGCGCGCTAAATGTCACTTCACCTGGACACGTCAGCCACTCTGTCAATTAATTGCGTCGCAACCTCATTTTTAAGGTAATTGTACATGGCGGCTTGCGGGTGACACGCAGCCCTGTTCTTCTGTGAACGTTTCGCTTTTCTATCGAACACGTTCACTACATCAGAATAGCCGCGTCGGTAATCCAACCACGGCGCTCGACGTTTCAACTGCGTGTAGTACACGTATTGAGTTACTAGCGACAAACGAGACATTTTGCATGGGTCTGGGCCTCGCCTTTTAAATTTTGAGTGCAGTAATATGACATTAGTCATTCTGTACGCGGGTTGCAAGACTAGACCCAACCTCGTTTTGGCGAAACGTTTAAACGTGACATAATCTGTATGAACACTATATGCAGCTCAAGTTTACAGGGAGATAGGGAGATAGTAGTACGTAGCGTCGGGATGCAATGACCTCATTTCTTCCAGCTATGCATGATAGCATGAGCGAGCTACGTCTTGTCACTTTTTACTTTTGTTGCGACTGAGCAAATCACCGCGATGGGCACACTTTATTTTATCGAAGCTTTATAAGTATAACAGCATGCACGTTAATTCATTAAATCATTTAGCAGAGCTGCAGCAGCTAGCTCAGCAGCTGGAATTAAATAACGAAAACAAATAATAATAATCGGTGTACAACGACGTCATCCTTGTGCGCATGCGTCTGCATGTGGCGGGGGGGGGGGGGGGGGGGGGGGGGGGGGGAGGGGGGGATATGGATAAAGAACACATGAAAATAAAAATGATATTATGAAGTTCTCTGTTTCCAGTTATATCACTCCTCGCTGTGTGCTCTGTTCTCAATAATGCCGGCAAATGAGGTTTCCATCGAGGTGGACTCTGGGCTCGTCTCCATGACCGACTCGTACCGTTCGCTACCGCGTGCAGCGACATCGTTCCGTATGACTAGCCCTTGTGGGTCTTCAAACTCTTCTTCACGGATGGAGGCGAGACTGATTATGGTGGTGGTCCCCAGAGTGGTGCCCACTGTCGCTTCGATCTTGGCCGGATCGCTGAGCGACACGTTGGACCTCGAGCCTGAAGAGGAGGCGAACAGGTCAGTGGTCGACGTCTTCGAAAGAGACAGACGTCGGAGAGTGGACGTCTCTCTGGAGTGCAGGTGTGATGTGTGGCGGGAGAAGTCAGCCAGGTGACACTTCTTCCCCATCATGACCAGCGTCTCCCTGAACACGCGCGTCGAGAGGGTGTAGATGATTGGGTTGAGCGAGGCATTCAGCGGAAACACGACAACCATGAACACTTTGGCGTCGTCTAGGCCAATCCATTTCTGGCCAGTCGCTGATCCCAGACCCACAACGGCGATTGGGAACCAGCAGGCAAAGTTGCTGAGCACGATGACGCTCATGCGGATCGCTACGTAGCACTCGTTCATCTTCGAGGCATTTGCCGGATATCCCTTTTGCCTGTTGCAGAATACGTTGCAGCCTATCACGATGTAACTTGTGATGATCACGAGTGAGGCAACACCCGTGGCAATGAGCACAAAATACACGTACCCGGCGCTCACGGCGCTGGAACTGTCAAAGGGCAGGCACACTGCGGTCTTGCCGTAGTTGCTCACGTGAGCGATGGGCAACGCGCCCATGACGACTGCGAACACCCAGCCCGCGCCCATCAGTAAGGCAGCCAATTTCATTGACATCTTCCTCTGCTCGAACACCTGTACGATGCTGTGCACACGTTCCAGTGTGATGAGGACGAGGGTGAAGACGGACATGGAGATTGACGTCATGGCGCAAAACCCGGCGAAGTTGCAACCTGGGCTGCTCTGCCATGCCGCGCTTTGTGTGAAAAACGCGCCGGGATAATCGTAGTGGGTTTTGAGGTCCTCTGTTCCGATGGTGAACAGGTACACCCCCATGAGAAAGTCCGCTGCTGCCAGGTTGAGGTAGAGGAAGTTCACTACCTGCAGGTACTTCTGTTTGTGTCTGAAGAACAACCCGTATGCCGTCATGCAGGTGACGACTGTCCCGTTGCCGAGGAGGGTGATGGTTATAACAATCCATATCACGACCCTGATGCTATCACTGAGCAGTTCTTCACACGGATTGAAAGGGTCTTCCTCGGGGATGCACTCTATGTACTCGTTATTGGTGCTCTCATAGGTAGGGACAATGTTAGTGCATGATTCTGTTAAAATTGGTGGGACCGGAGTCTTGTGAACAGACGGTGCAGTTGATGAGGGTGACTCTAAAGAAGAATTGACAGTTGTACAAACTACAGCACTTATGGAGTTCTGTTCTGCCGCACATATACATCCAGCAGTCGATAAGCAATATGCGTCGATGCAGCCACTTCCGTAGCAAGTGAGGCAGAATACTGGATCCACTGGATCATTGTTACACCTGTCTGAGCAGTCGACAGGTGGTGGGTTGCAACACACTTCCACAACTGTCTCTGTATAGCAAGAAACCATGGGTGTGGCAGAAAGTGAGTCCGTGGGCAAAAATGAAGTGGTCGTGAAGGAAAGATCAGTGCCTGTTGCTGGGTTTGGAACTGTAGGCATGTCACTGACTGATGGGCTAGTCATGATGGGCAGAGAACTTGGAGCCACTGGTGTGACAAAGATAACAGAAGCGGTTGATTGTGCAATATCTTGAGTGCCAGAGATGTCCAATACGTAACTGACAACCTCACTTGGCAGTGAAGTGGTTGTAGTGGGGGCAAAGAGCAGTGTACTCGAAATACACTGACCACCACTGGCAGTCCACAAGTTACTGCAAGAGGCCCTGCTTGAAAACGAAGTGGTTGTAGATGTGAAGAAGGATGGTGTAGGAGTAGCTGAGATGACCGTCACACCATCTAGTGCAGTAAATGTCATTAGAGTGGCCGAAGTGGACAACTGCGCTGAAGCTACTGTAGGACTGAGTGGCACTGCTTGTGTTCTGCATGTGGTTTGCACCACCGTTGATGTGATGCAATTCGAAACAAGGGAGGAGGTTGAATGGATGGAATTTAGAGATGTGGATGGTGAAGGAGTGGGTTGTGGAAGGCTGCCTTGTCTCTTTGAATTGGATTTCTTAATTTGAAGAGGCCTGATTCTCTGGGACCTCAGCTGACAGCAAAAGGTATGGAAAGGCATGGTGATTTTATTCAAGACTGGATAGGTTAGATTGCCATGTGATGCATCATTTTCAGTAAATGATGGGTAGGTAAAGTGGGTGGCTCCTTTGAGGTTTATCTCAGATAGGTGATCTCGAATGCCATCAGTGGGCAGTTGCTCCACTGGTGTGAATGAAAGGTCTCTGAAAAGAATTTCAACTGTTGAAGTACCTGTTCAAAATCCCCCATATCCCATAAAAATCTCAAAACCAAAAAAGTGGATTGACATAGGAAACATGGGTTCTCATCTAAGGACGTTATCCTTCTCAATTCGTGTCACCCTTGCTATTACATACATATAGCGTTCTGTGACATTCCTGTCTTTGATACATACATTATTTTTTCAAGGGCACAGATCATTTGAGTAAATCCACTTATTCATCCCACCAGTATCGAACTTAAATAAATTTATAGTCACTTCTATGTGAAGCAATTCGGTGTGACTCCAATAAAATTAATGATGTGTACAAAGACAACCACATCAATCTTTTATTCTTTTGCACAATTCTGCTAACATTGCTACATTTGCGGATGGCCTCCTGCATAGGTGCCCAGGCCTCCTGCACAGGTGCCCAACAATCCCAATGCAAAAATGCATTAATGAACTGCAGACTTTTGTATATTACGATTTACAGCTTACAGGGATGTGATCGTTGTGTGACGGAATGTACCATATCTGAATTCCTTTATGTTGTTGTTGGACAAGGAGCTAGAAGAACAAGAATCGACATTAGAAATAGGACATAATAAGTTTTGACCATGATCTCGGCAAGATGTGCTGGTATTTGACATTTGTTATCTCCTTGCTATTTGATTGTTATGTTTAATCCTCATAACATAACTGTTACATACTTGTTCACATAGCTGTTACATAGAAATAATTAAATGTACACACTTAGTACATACGTCACTAGCAGTTAATAATAAAGCGCATGTAATAATAATGATTAATATAAATATTTATATAAAATTAATGCATTAAACTACACTGCTTACAGACCTGTGTGAATACACAATTTACAGATAACAAGTTAAATCTTTTTTTACCCACAGAACATTCAGGAGTTCTCAGTCGAAATAATCATAAATCAAATTATTTCTATTATTTTCTGTGTGCATAGTTCAGCTTTTACTTTAATGTCAAGAGCTTTGCACAAAGCATCCTAATAAATCCCACCTAACAGCTGCATATTGGCAGTTCTATTAAAATGTTGTGAGGGTGTATGTAGATACTGTAATTTCACTTTGTTTTCTTAATCCTTTACTGTGTGCTTACAGTGTAGCAAGTAGACATGTATTTTCAAATACATCCACCGGAAGCTCAGTAATCTGGTTGCTTTCTAGGTCACTAAATGATAAACACACACATGAGTCTAGTTCTATTCCAAACATTGCACACATCTTACAGTGTCAAGAGAGACACAGTGTTCAGCAGATTAGCCTTAGTGATGGAGGAAATGCGATTTCCCTTGACTGAACTGCAGAGGAAGGAAAGAGCTGTTATGTCACAAATGGTGCTGCCTTTTGCTGGCATAGCACGTACAGAATATGCAATCGACTGAGATTTGCCACTGGTGGGAACTCTGTCAGTCTGCTATTTTCAAGAGTTCTGTAGTCCAGTACAAAGAAAAAGAAAAAAAAGGAAAGTTAGAAGGTGGCTGACCAACAAGGTCAATGTAACATGAGGAGTTAGTAGTGTACAGGTGTATTACTACAATAGCTGCCATGTAGGACCCATAGTGAAGCCTAGTTGCAGATAAATTGGAATGCCTTTGAGTCTCAGTTGTCTATTAAGAATTACAGTTTGAAACATGGCTTCTGCAATACTTTAAATGCTCAGGTATGATGAAGGTGGATGGGAGTGGGGAGGGGGGGGCAGCAATAGGACATTCCAAAATGAGTCCTCTGTGCACAAGAAGCAGTAGAGTTGAAGGGCTCACTTAGAAACGATGTAGTGATCAATTATTCCGCACTGTCGTCTCTCTACCATTATCTTGTTTACATGGTATCTAAGAATACCTCAGTGTCGTGTCAAAGGAATTGCTAATGGACAACAAAGTACAAGTAGAGTGCAAACATGACTGTACAGCATCTTTATACAACATGACGTAAGGCATTACTTGTGATAAAGGTTGGATGGGGTGGAGGGGGATGGATGCTGAGACCAACACAAGGTGCACTCCAAAAAAAGATTGTGCCCATGCATATTACCATAACTTACATGGATGTCAGCGTCACATCCTTGAACGCATCAGGGTCAATATGCTGCAGCAATGTGTTTTGTATTGACCTGTATGGAGGCGAGACATGCTCTTTATAAGGCACATGCCGTGGATTACGTGACAGTGTGCATGCCCACCCTGAATATAAAACATTCATGAGGTTAACTTATTAGAATTTAATAACTAAGCAGTACTGATCTATAGGAGTACAGATCCAAGGTTTTATTTTTCATGATGGCTTGTCAAGCAGAATGCAATATTGCATCGTGTTACATAGCATGGAAGGTAATGATGTCCTTCTCCTCCCACGTTTCCCCAAATATAGAGCAAATAATACAAAATAGGCAACACATGCATTTTAAAAACCATAATTCTCCCTAACTTACAGTTGCGTCAGACTAGGGAAAAAATTGAAGTTGCTTCTCTTCAAGGATGTAAGAGTGCCTCCATGGATAGACCTGCACAATGGTATGGAAGGAGAACATGCGTTGAGCTGTCGCAGTGGATATGAACGTTCGTTCACCTATATATATATAGGAGGCGGCACATGCAGGCGCGTATTTCTACAGTCACGATATAGCGATGGCGCAACATACACCCGTAAACAGGTGCAGTGTTTTCTAAGCATTACTTCAGTTCCAATTCCCTCAAAGGAACGCGCGTTGGCCTCAAAATTTACTATGAAATGCATGTTCTCCGCATAACTTACAGGCCGCTCACGTAGCTGTAGTTTAGCGACATCGAAGTAGGCAGCTCTCCATTCAGGAACGCACAGCTTATGAACGTATACTGCTCGAAATCGTTGCAAACGCAGCCTTGCTTCTGAAATGGCGATTCCGCGTCGAAGCACCGGGTGGACGTGGAGGTGGTAACTCTGCCGCAGGAGATTAATAACGACAACACGATTGACGCAACGCGACCGACAGCAGCGGTTATCATTCTAGCTGTCAGTTTGTCTATATGGAATAATTCTGTTGAATATTTATATATACAGCAGTGTTCCCACGCACGCGCGAAGTCCCTCCCCCTAAATATCCGGAATAGTAAATCCGTAACGTGGGAAAACGGAAGCATCGGAAAAGCCCTGGCAAATGGGATCTCATCACAGTCGCAGTTTTTTTTTGTTGTTGTTGACCATAACTAAGGGTCTGTGCGACGCAAGTATATTATACATGACATTGATGGCTCTTTTCTGTTGCAGTTCTCTTTGGTTTTCTGTCTCTTCCACACACACACACACACACACACACACACACACACACACACACACGCACACACACACACTGAAGCATGAATTTGCATACAATTAACAAGCGCATATGCATGAATCGCTGGAGGCACGGCTTGCATCCATTGCATCGCCATCAGGTTGTCGCATTCGTGGGGTAAGATTAAGTATCTCACGTATGCTTGAATTAATATTCTCAGCTGAAATGGAATACGTGCCACAAAGGTTTCAAGTTCGAGTCCGCATGTAACGCAAATCCAGCTTTATAATGGCATGGTATGTAATTTATGGGTATCGACGGCACACAACGCCATTATGACGATTGGATCAAGGAGAGCGAGGAATGAAGAAAATATAGGAGGGGGAAGGACGTATGCTATGTACCCCTCCCTCCCCCCCCCCCCCAACACCTCAGTCCTCTGTGCAGTGAGAGTACGCATGCACGGTGAGGGGCGCACAACTAAGTGTCGGTCTTATGAACTGTAAGGTTTAAGCGATTTCTGAGTAAATACGTGCATGTATGCATGTCGATAACAGATTTTCAATTAAAGCTTCCAACAGCAAAAAGTAATGACATCAGCGGATAAACCATACCCCCACAGCAAAAAAACGCGTCGAATCAATAATTGATTTCACAACGGATTTTAAATCTATTGTTAAATCAAGGCATGATTTCACAGTAAAATCAAGTGCGCTTGATTTGCGCTTGATTTTACTGTCAAATCAATTGCGAATCAATAATTGATTTGACGCGTTTTTTCACTGTGCCCAGTTCAACTCCCACTGAAAGATGGGTATGATGACAAAGATGTCACGCAAATGGTTGTGCCATGGAGCCATGCACATCCCACCATGCACGTTTAATTGCAGCAAGAGGCTGCGTGATGGAGTGTCAAGAACGATGTTAGGACAAAGGGGACACAGGGAACGTCATGAAGTATCAAAACCCAACCACCATCTACGAGCAACCAGACAATCAGCAGGGTCAAGATGTATAGAGCCAGGCCAGTGGAAGGACATATTTGAATACGTCAGTTAAACAACTGCATATTCAATTACAAAATACTGGTGTCCATTTACTCTATAGGTATGCGTCATGTGTGGTGTAAACAATTTCGACGCGTGCAAAACAGCTAGGTCGTTACATATATGGGATCATTGCATGCGGACCTAACGCATGCACGATTTTTATGATATTGTATAGACGTTTCAAGTGTCCTTTATACAACGATTCTTATGCACTGTGAATCGAACTATCTGTCACAGAGTTGTAAGGTACCATACATTTTAACGCAAGCGTTAATTATACGGTTTCCATCATAATTTGCGTGTCAGTACTCGAAATTTAATGTTATGCCCTTTTCTCGGCAACGCGGCAAAGGTCCTATATTATAATTAGACGGCAAATCATTTCTGTGAATTTGGTCTTGGCTTTGGTCAAGCACTTCATGCAGGGCCACCCTATAGATACTTTTCGTCACTCGGATATTTCCGTAAAAGCTGAGCACCAACATGGCCTGCGTGTATTAATTTATGTTGTGTGACACTGAAGTATGTTAGATACGGAGCGGTCACATGATACATGAACGGTCTATGGGATCGTTTCCGCATAAAGGGACTTAACATTATAAAATTTCCAGTACGTAATGCTTGCGTTTGAAATGTATGGCTAATTAAAAATTCTGAGCCTTACAACTCCATGACAAATACTCCAATTCTCAGTGCAATGTGCAGAGGACATTTCAGACTTCTAGAATATAAAAAAAAATCGAATCTTGAAAAAACATGCGTTAGGTCCCTTTTCGCGGACAGTGGGTACTCTTACGTCATTATAAAATATGATCTAACTGTTACGCGCCCGGCGAGGAAATTCAGTTTAGCGTGGGGAGATTGGGGATGGTCCCCACTCCCTGTACCTCTAGCTTCACCCAAGCGCAAAAGCGGAACCTTCTCTAAGGCCATGAAATTACCTGTCACATACGCACGACAACGTCTTCTCTGTGGAAAACGCACGTCACACAACCCTCACTCCCTCTCAGCGGCTAATCTTTCGCGTACCTTTGAAAGTCTTGTCATCCCATATGCGTGCGCGGAAGCGTACACATGGCATGCCGCGTTCATTGGAAATGTGGTGTGTGTATAATTGATACGCCAAGCTACCGTAGTACTCCAACGCCATCATGCGAGTGTTTTCGTAATTCGCGTAATTGGTTGAAACTTGCAACTCCCACTTCGTGCCTCAGTATATACGTTACATTAGTCGCATACCTGCTGTACATATACCCGCGATATAAGACACCATGGATACATATATACTGCAAGGTGCATGTGTACTTTAGCAGGCAGTAGTGCATCAGTCCCTGGAAGCAGAGATAATATATAAATTTATATACTATCTCTGCTGGAAGTGCGAGTTGTCATTTTTGATGTCAGTACAATTAAAGATCAGGAGATTGGTGTGTTACTACCTATACACTAATGCCGTATCACAGTTGAACAGGCTGTAACTTCCTTGCTGCACCATGGCAACCGCCGCTTATCACCATTTTCTTCCGTGACGCTTAACACAGGGGAAAAAACGCGTATAGAATCAGTTTGGAATCATTATACGACTGATCGAACAGTAAAAATCACACGTGTCTAATTTTAATGTTCAATCACACAATGAATTTATAGAGGATTCTAAAATCCTTTATAAAATCAAAACTTGATTCGACCCATTTTTTTTCTGTGAGCTACTGAGAGCATGCAATGGAATATTATCGACCACTATATAGCAAGATTACCACCTGCTTGTGATGGCTGTGGAATGCACGTGAGTCTTATAGCTCCTTCGATTGCGGAGGATTGCGGGTAATAGTAATCCAATTCCACAATGAGATCATGCAGGGATCTAGCTTCTTTAGTATACAAGGACATTGCTAGAGAATCTGTAGTGCAAGAGGCCAGTGACGTTGACAACATTCCTCTTTTAATTGCTGATCTTATTATAAGTGCGTGGAAATCACAGACACATATGTATATAGTCTGATCGGCACATTCTAACCTTACTGTAGCAGCCATCCATCCTGTCCTTGAGAAAAAGCAAGGTTGCTGATGCACGTCCACTCAGTCTGCACTTTCTGTTGATGCGGTCAGGAAGCAAATTAAAAATAAATAAAAATAAAGCACGTTTCTGCATCGGAGTCAAATGGGGAAAATCTCATTGAAGAATCATCATTTGTTTGAGAACTAGATGGCGTCTGCATAAATAACAGCAACAAATTTTTTGAGGGTCTCGGATAAAATGGGAAAATGTCTGATGTGCATATGGTGCCAAGCCTTCCTTCGCTTGATCACTACTTATAAATTGATCGCATGCATCATTTATTTACGTCTGTATCATATGTATGCCCTGATGTATCAAATTTTTCAATGTTTAAACACATGGGATCGTTTCCGTGAAAAGGGACCTAACGTATACATTATAAAATTTCCAGTACGCGCAATAGAAATGTAATACCTGCATTGAAATGTATGGCTAATTAAAAAATTCAGCGTCTTACAACTGCATGACAGATACTCCGAATATAAAACAATGTGAAATCATGCGTTAGGACCCTTTTCGCGGAAACGGTCCATATACTAGACTTTACTTAGTGCCTAAAACTTTGACAATTAAAAAAACTATATATTTGTATGGTACGTAGTAAATACCAACAATATATTTGTTCTGATCCCGGAATTTTATAACGTGATCTGTACTAGCGTGCACAACTTTTTAATGTTTCGTCAGTTAAACATGAAGAGTAAACATCATAGAGACGAATTCCTGCCGCGATAGTGTCAACTTTACATCGTGCGCTGTGTACCTTATCCATTTTCGTTGCTAGTCTGGGTACAGTTACCAACCTGATATTCCAGCCGCAGCGCATAGGAGTAAGATGATCAGTTGGAGGACGAGTAGAGGGCGTGGCCGTACTAAAACGTACAGAATCTGTCATTTATTGACATGCTATTTATACACCACGCGAAGAATGAAGGGAGTTCTGGTGATGCCATGCTAAATCTCGGGTCGCTTACGTCTGTCCTACGCCTACAGCTAACTTAATGACGCCCTCTTGTAAAAGAAGTTTAGAGCTCCTTGCTTATGTACTGTACAACGGCTACTGTGATTGTTTGTTGTTGTTGTTTTTTTAATTCCACTGTTTCAACATTTGATTTTGAGGGGTCATTATATTATACAAACACTCGTGGACCGCATTACCTTTTCGGCGGGCGTCATCGTGGAGCGCCATTATATATATTGATTTCTGTAACAGCGATTACTTATCCTCCGTTCTCTAGTATATGGTAACAAAATGAATAAAATAAAACAACTCAGGCGAACGGACAAATACGTTGTATCCGATACACAGCTGTATTCGGCCTATCTTTGTTAATTGGGCCAGATTAAAATAGCGGGAATAGAATACTTGCCGGAATGCTACAGCATAGGTCCAGCATCGTTCAGCTTATGCCCGAGGGCCGATAGAAGTCCTTCTTGACGAGCTCCTCGCGCGCATACTTTCTCTCCAGCTTCTCGATCGGTGACCGGTGACCGTACACGGAGGACGAGAGAGTGGGCACCGCCTTCCCCCTTTCTTCGGAGTTAATGTCCAACCCTTGCGTGTACTGCATGTCGTCCCGCTTCAGCTTCCCGCAGAAATTGTCGGGAAAATGGAACGTCCTGTCGTAGGACGACTTCTCCTTGTGAGGTTTCACATTGTTGAACAAGTTGATTGGCTTCCGGTCGGATTCGTTTACTGGTTCACGTGCCTTCGTTGCCGGGTGGGACTTTGCGATGCGGTACTCGCTCTCGACGCTCTCTCTCCATTGCTCTTCCACCTGAACGCTCGTGTACCTATTAAGACCGTAGCACGACATTTTGTATCCTTCTCCTGGGTACGCCATTTCTGCTGCTATTACTACAGAAACGTCTCCTAGCAACGATTATACCACGTGTATGTTCTTGAAAGGCCGGAAATCCTTAACTGTTTGGGCCTGGGGTATGGGAATATAATAATCGCTTGACCTCACAGCAAGCAAGTCTTAACTCCTTGCCGACGTGCGTTAAAAAACACAGCTCTTTATATCGACGTATGTCCGAACGGTTCTCTACCGAATTCGTGGAAACTCGGACCACTAGGGGCATGGAGTTCAACACGCAACCCAGTACTGGGATCGAGGAGGAGCCCGCGAGGAGCGCGGCAACTACAGTCAAGAACCGATTCTCAGACCATTTCATTGCTCCCGCCCAAAACAACAATAACGAGAGTGCGACGCTCGTAATTGCTGTTGCCGATCCTACGCAAACGTGGGAGCGGTTCGAAATGGACGACAGACCTACGGTGCTGGAAGGGGCAGCGGCCAGTGCCTCGTCTCCCCAAGTCGAGACCCAAGCCGGCAAAGAAGACAGGCGACAGTGGGACCAGTTCGAACTTGGCGCTACTAGCGGCCAGAGAAAGTCAAGTCTCAACGGCGCGCCAAATAATACCGCCGTGACCCATTGGACAGCCCTGGGCGGCGGCGACTCGCGCGAAGCGAGTTCGGACGAGCTGGCGGCCTCGGAAGATGACCACAACCTGCCCTTCAGGAAGACGCAGAGCATGCGGGCGACGGCCAACAGGAAGATTCAGATAGTGGACGCCCTTCGGCAGCGGCGCCTGAGCAACACGAGCCTGGACCGCGAAAAAATCCCGCCCTCCCCTCCGACTCGACGAGGACGAACTGACGAGGAAGCTCAAGATTGGGCGCGAGTGGCAGGTGTTCTACAAGGCGGCGAGACGAGGTGCCAACTGGGCCCCCGTCACCGTGTTGGTGAAGGACGGCGTCTTGACTATAAAGCCAGGCACCCACTCGCAACCCTCCGCACCCCAACACGCACCCACACCTGCCGACACCCTCTCGACTCAGGACATCAGACTGTGCCACAACCATCGCGTCACCCCTCCCGTGACAAAGCACTACGACCGGAGAACCAAGCTCCATCAGATCAAAGTCCAGCACACCTCCCTCCAGGAGAGACGCTCGCTTAAGCGGTGGTTCTTTCTCGACCACATCAGCATTTCCAGGACCATCCTTAAGCTCGGGTCTCCAGACCTGACTGTGGTCACCAACATCTCGGATGCTGTGAATGAAGCCATACGGCTTCTCCCCGTCACGCGTGACGAGGGCGTGGCATACAGAGTCAATGAGGTGTTTGTGGACGTCCGAGACTGTTCCGAGATACTGATGAACTGCGACGGAACAGTTCTGGAACGCCAGTCCCTGAACAGGCTCTACGTCCAGGCCTTTCTCTCAGGTACCCCCTCCTGCATGCTCCAACTGAACGACATAGAAGCCCTCTTGCTGCAGGGGAGGGGCAGTCATGCCTCCTCCACCATGGTCTCCCGCCAATTGAAGCTCAACGACGTCGTGCTCCACCCCTGCGTCGACAAGGCCTCCTACAAGGCCACGCGCGAGATCAAGTTCGAACCATTGGACGGTTTTCCCCCTTTGAGCTCCTGCGGTGTTCCATTGATCCCCATGTGTCCCCTCCATTGAGTGTGAACGCCCAGATGGAGTACAGCGAACTCAACAGCACTGTGCGCATGACCACATCCTTCAGCGTGCGCAAGAAGCTGGACCTCCTCCTCAAGCCCATCACCGACCTCGTCTTCAAGTTCCCCGTTCCCGCCGGCTGGGCGGGCCTCTTTGTGGCCGACACCGTTCTCGGGAGGAAGTCTGTCCGTTCGACCACGGCCCTCAGGGGGAGCTTCAGGCACAAGGTGAAGAGCAGCGCGTGCCAGATTACGGTGCACATGGGGTCAGCCAAGTACGAGCCAGAGCACGGAGCCATCATGTGGAGGCTGGGGCACTACGCCCCGCTCCTCCCTCCCCCACACCTTCTCCTGCGATATCCGCCTGCAGCCAGGTGAGTGCCGTCTTTTCACCCTCATACCCAAGCTCGCTCTTTTTTTCACTAAAAGGGTAGTATGTTTCTTTGTGGGATTTACACATATAATTATTTGTGCCTGGATGGCCCTAGTGTTGGACCAATGGAATTTTTTTTGCTTCTTGTTATGCATGTGACGAACAGCGAATATGTCTGGCATGTGTTGTGGTTTCTTTGAAAATTGACCCTAACACTGTTGTTCTTCGCACCCCTCCCCCTCCCTGTCCCCAAACATGTTTCAAGGCATGCCCAAGTGTGATATTGGTGCCTACCACGCCGAGGTCATGTACACCATTCCTGGCAACTCGACGGGACTGCAGGTGTGTTCGTTCCAGGTGGCAGACACAACCCCAGAGAAGTGGGTGAAGTACGAGATCCAGTACCACTACAAAGTGCAGATGTTCCCCGACCTGTCTGTTGATTAATGTCAGCTTTGCTTTCCGTTGCTCCTCAGTGTTCTCCATGCTTTCACATTTGCCTTAACACTATTCATTACTGTTTACCGTGTGTTCTTACAATAACAATTGCTTTGCACAAGTTATACGCTGAACCGAAACAGGTTGCAGAAGTCTAAAGCGCGGTATAGCACTTGTTCAAATTCTTGGAACGTAATCCTGGCACCGCGGGACGAAACCCCGACCGTCTCGGTTAGCACACGTTTTGCAATATCCTCCAGTTCCGTGTCACTAAGTGTATCTGTATTGAATTTTTGGAGAGGAGCAACGTATGGTTAGTACGTATCACACATACTCACACCACAGCTGACCACTATAGCAAGTCAGGATGTGCTTGATGTCGTCGTCGCACAAAACTGAATCACCATTGAAGTCATAAATCATAAAGGCATAGCTCGCTTTCAGTTTCCGCGGACACCTGTCACTGAAAACGGAACAGAGGTCCAGAAAGTCTTCAAAATGTAAACCGGCCTCGCCGGTGGAAAAGACTTGGCATATTCTATATCTGAAGGGGTTTACCCTTAGCTCTGGCATATTCGCTATTTCTTCCTCTGTAAGTCTTGTGGTGGCATCCAAATTCTTGCTGTCAATTTTTTGAGGGTTCAAAGAACAGAATTTTTTGTATAACCGGAGAATCTCTTTCCTGGAGAAGTATGTGCACTCCACGTAATTTTGCAGCTGTTGTTCCGAGCATATACTTTGTCCGCTACCCATATGAATTCGCTTGTCCCGTATCCAAGGAGAGAAAATTAGCCCTCAATCGATTGGTCAAGAGCAAAGTCACGCGTATTTCAAAACGCTGTCTCGACGCTTGCTACGCATTGTAGTTTTCATTATTGTCGCATCAGATGGATGCTAATGGCTGGACAGAAATTGCCTGTGGATCAAATGATCGTAAATCTATTCAACTGGTAGTGACCCAGGTTTTGGAGGAAGCTGGCATACCGGTGAAGCGTGAAACAATTGTTCCCGCCGTGAGTTTTATTTTTGTGTTTGAAATAAATTGCACGTGGGCTGCACATATATACTTAGTGCGCAAGATCAAGCAGCAAGTATTTTGGCGTAAGCATTTACAGTGCCCAAGAAACCTCGTCGTACGTTATAGGAAATTCGACTTTCCAACTGCCCAAGTAAGCCTTGAGGACTTGTGTCTGGACTTGATGTACAGGGTATACCATAACGCCACAACAGGGTATTTGCACAGTCTGTGCAATATTTGGAGTCGAACAACGAAATGCGAGGGTCTGTTAGAAAGGCGGGTTCGGTTTCAAGACAAAAGACCCTCAGGGTTGGTTGGTACGTGTGTGTTGTGCTGTGTTGAGTTGTGTTGTGTTGTGTGTGTGTGTGTTGTGTGTGTGGTGTTGTGTGTGTGTGTGTTGTGTGTGTGTGTGTTGTGTGTGTGTGTGTGTTGTTGTGTGTGTGTGTTGTGTGTGTGTGTGTGTGTTGTGTGTGTGTGTGTGTGTGTGTGTTGTGTGTGTGTTGGGTGTGTGTGGTGTTGTGTTTGTATAATATGTGTATGCTGGTGTGTGTACTTGTGTGGGCTTGCATGTGTGTGTGTGGCTTGTGTGTGTATGTGTGTGCGTACATGTGTGTACATGTGTGTGTATGTGTGCATGTGTGTGTATGTGTGTGTATGTGTGCGTGCGTGCGTATGTGTGTGCACGTGTGTACTTGCTGTCCAACTGCTCCTATTTCATCAGGCATCTCTGGAATCAGGAGGCAGTTTGTTGGAGGCCAACCCACATGACGTAGCTGGCTTGCTGAAGCAGTACATCAGAGAGCTCCCAGAACCTCTGACCACCCGTCTGCTCTCACCTACGTTTGAGAGATGCCAGCATTTGTCCAACAGTTGTGATTACTACACACTTCTGGCATGCTTACTTCTGCCCGAAGAGAACATCAGGGTATGATATTTGTTAAGTAAGGCGTAACAGCTGCAGGGTACATACAGTACCTAAATATTCATGATACAAGCTTTGTGAAAGGGTATCGCAAATGACGATGTGTCGTTAAAAGGCTGAAGTGAAAATACTTGAGAGCATAGGACTGTTGTACCCTGGAACAGTAGTGTTTAACCCTCTGTATACCACGCCACTCCATGGTGGATCCTCTTATAGGTGTTTGAAGCTAGGATTTGGTAGGGAGGGGAAAGGGGGGAGATGTGTGGTATGGATACAGTGTTGGGAACATTTACCATTGTGTTCACCACATACATAATTCACACATGCACTCACAACGTACACATGCTCACACACGCGCACACATGCACACACACATGTGCACACATGCTCACACATGCACACACACATGTGCACACATGCTCACACATGCACACACATACACATGCACACACATGCACACTCACATGCACACACACATGCACGCACACATGCACACACATGCACACATGCACGTGCACACACACATGCACACACGCTCACACATGCACACACGCTCACACATGCACACACACATGTGCACACATGCACACACATGCACATGCACACTCAACCATGCACACACATGCACAGATGTTGAAGGTCCTGATGGGACTTCTCGCGATGGTGGCGGATGACTACAAACACAGCCTCATGAGCTGTGCCAGCCTCGCCATTGTAATGGCTCCGAACTTTACCGAGTCCCTGCAACCAGCTCGGCGTGGTGGTGGAAGAGGAGGAGGGGAGACTAACTTGAAGGAATACACAGGTAATTGTACTTCAACAGCATGTTGCACAAACACTTTCCACGCACCCATTGCTTGTGTGTGCATGTGTGTGGATTCAAACATGTATTGTAAAGTACTACAAATAAGCACACACACACACACACACACACACACCCCCCCCCCAAAAAAAAAAAGTACGGGTACCATTTGCTTTCCTGAAATGTTGAATAAGTCATTCACGGTTACGAAGATACGGACATTTAAAACGAGCCTTTTTTTTTGGTTGGGGGTGGAGGGGAGGGGAGGGGGCGGAGGGGGGAGGGGGCTTTTTTGTGTACTTTATGGTATATGGTATATCAGTGACTGTAGTCATACATAACCTTGAATAGTATACCAGCAAGCCCACAATACCACACCCTTTGTTTGCAAACAAAACTTGATCACAACACCCTTCTGTTTCCTCACAAGAGATGTGTCATTGTCACACCTAATTGTGTACACCCAGGGTTAAGGGGCACATACACCAGCACAGCTACAGTACTTACCCGTTCTTCTTCTTACGTGTACTGACTTTGTTTCTGATCACAGCTGTCTTGGAGGCATTGATTCTTAATGCTGGGCTCATTGGCTTGATACCCAAATCAGTGCTCAGTAAAGCCGTGACCGGTCAGCGTCCGGACGAATGTGGTAACCGTGGTAACATCAGTGGCAATGTCCTGTCGCCAAGATACCAGAAGAAGAAGAGGCGCAGTGCATCTTTCTCTGGTGAGGGTGAATGTGTGTGTGTGTGTGTGTGTATGTGTGTGTGTTGTGTGTGTGTGTTGTGTGTGTGTTGTGTGTGTGTTTGTGTGTGTGTGTGTGTGTGTGTGTGTGTGTGTGTGTGTGTGTGTGTGTGTGTGTGTGCATGTTCTGTTGGGGCATTGGTAGATCAAACTGGCATCTCTAGATGCTTGTACCCTCTGTGATACTTATGGTACTGAATTGTACTTGTAAAAAAAACCTCTAACTTGTGTCAGGTGAATTTTCCGATGAATGCACTTTTGCATCGCCTGTTAGTGATGCAGACCTGGTCCAGTTGCCATCCGCTGATATTTGAGTGACCTGGTGTAGGGGAGTTTAGTGTGGTTGTAACACCAGATGGCCAATCAAAGGAATTAATGGCCATCAACTGGTGAAAGCTGACATGCCTGTGGGCTTTTATACTGCATTCCTCTGTGTAATGCATGACAAGTGTTGCCATAGTGAAGGTGTTGCTGTAGTAAAGGTGTTCCCTTAGTGAAGGTGTTGCCGTAGGTGAAGGTGGTGCCTTAGTGAAGGTGTTGCCGTAATGAAGGTGTTGCCATAGTAAAGGTGTTGCCATGATGAAGGTGCTGCCTTAGTGAAGGTGTTGCCGTAATGAAGGTGTTGCCATAGTAAAGGTGTTGCCGTGGTGAAGGTGCTGCCTTAGTGAAGGTGTTGCCATAGTGAAGGTGTTGCCATAGTGAAGGTGTTGGTTGATGCACATGTGAGGTAAATTAGTTACTGTTAATCTTTTTCTGTCTCTCCTATCAACCGATGAAAATTAGACACATGCGCAGTAGATTAATGGCTTATTGTCACCCCATGTTCAAGTAGATTTGCTGCACAAGTCTGTAGGTGGAGGACTTCTGTATCCTACACTAAGATAACTTTGCCAACAAACATTCCTGCATGTGTGCATGGAAGAAATCGACTGTCTTCATCGTATCACATTAGGGACCAAAATGAACTATGTACCTTGACAATTTAAGTGTGTACGTGCAAGTGACACATGAGAGCACAAAACACTCACAACACATATCTCACTTAACACACAACACAATATCTCACTTACACAACACATACCACACATGTGTGTGTATACTTGTCTCATAGTATACCAAAACCAGGCCCCCACCTTCTCTCCCCTCCCCTCCCCTCCCCTCCCCTCCCCTCCCCTCCCCTCCCCTCCCCTCCCCTCCCCTCCCCTCCCCTCCCCTCCCTCCCCTCCCTTCACGAGTGAACATGTTTCAGGAAAGAAACGGTTGTTGTAAAGTAGTGTGTAGGAGGGCAGCTGGTGTTGGTATTCTACAACTGCATGCATACGTACACCTTGCAACATAATAAACACACACAACACACAAACATGCATACACACATCTCCACATATACACACACATACACATACAGGCATTGTGGAAGGTCTCAGTCACAGACTGAAAGGGAAAGCCTTTGATACCCAAACTGATGAAAGTTCCTGTGGGAACTTTGAAACGGAAAGTTGCCTGTGAAGATGTTGATGTAACCCGTCCCAAAGAAGTGAGTCTTTTGTTGTGAAGTTGGTCAAGGGAGGAGGGTAAAATGGTCCGGGGAGGAGAGTAAAGCTGGTCTGGGGAGGAGGTTCAGATGGACCAGTACTCAATGGGGAAGTGGATGTGCCAGTGGGCTGGGGAGGAGGTTCAGATGGACCAGTACTCAATGGGGAAGTGGATGTGCCAGTGGGCTGGGGAGGAGGTTCAGATGGACCAGTACTCAATGGGGAAGTGGATGTGCCAGTGGGCTGGGGAGGAGGTTCAGATGGACCAGTACTCAATGGGGAAGTGGATGTGCCAGTGGGCTGGGGAGGAGTGGGCAAAGCTTGGTATGCGCAGACCATGTAGGGTCTCTTCCCTCCTCCCCAGGCCTGCCCATCTACCTACCGGTCGTGTGCAAGTCAAAGGTCAGAGGATGTCCTTTCTGAACAAGTTCAGGCCGTCCAGAACAGGTGTGTGTGTGTGTGTGTGTGTGTGTGTGTGTGTGTGTGTGTGTGTGTGTGTGTGTGCAGCATTTTAATGTTCTCTGTTGACACTGCAGACAAAGGAAGTGCCACGGGAGAGGCCACACCCCCTGCAGCTCATGTGCCCCCCGCCCCCACACGAAGACCACCTCCCCCATCCCATTGGACCAGACAAGTACAAGACCCACGCCTTCTCAGGACGTACTTCTGATTGGCTACTCCAAGTTACCGCAGTCGAACCTACGTCCCAGGACCAGGAGGGAAATCCCCCTCACCCCTCTCAGAGAGGAAGAGCCACACCCACTCCCATCTACATGCGATGACGGTACCCCCATCGCGGGTGCCAACGACCCCCGAACAGTTTGTCCCGCTGGTTGTTGAGTTCCCCTTGGCCCCAGACCCAGGAATCAGCGACGATGTGCTGACCCAGGCAAGCAGGCGCCTCTCTGTGCTGACGGCTGCCGAGAGGAGGAGGTCTGGGGCCAAGGGATTGGAGAAGCCGATGATGGATGCCGCCTTTCGGATGTCGGCTGACTCACCCTTGCTCCTTCCCCCCGTCCCAGCTGCGGGCCTCGCTCAGCTATCCCGATTTAACCCCTTCCTCCAGACGCTGCCGTGCTCCTGCCCCTCCTCCCTCGGAAACCACACCCTACAAGTGTGGCCTCAAGCACAGCGCCAGCGTGGACTCTGGGTCTGTCAAGAGGCCGAGTGGAATGGGAATGGGCCGAGGACCAACTGCTCCAACTGCAAGGCTTGCCATCCGGGACGTGTGCCAGCAGAAGCTACTACCAGCCGGCACTACTGCCACACTGCAGCATACCACTGCAAGGCAGTGCAGGAAAGTGTCGTTGGAGGGGGAGGGGGATGGGCCTGGGGACCTGTCCACACTACCCCACAGTCCCGAGATGCTGGAGAGGATCGGTGAGGAGATGAGGGAGAGACAACAGTGCTACCTGTACGACTCGTCGTATTCTAATGGTATCCAAAAGATGAACACAAGTTACTGCCATGCTGTGTCCAATCGCTCCTCCTCCTCCTCTTCTTCTTTTGGTGCCCATGGGGATAGGCGCCTCCCCTCTACCCCTTCGCACTTTGGGGGTACCCCTTTGGGTGGGGTTTTCAAGATGGCGGACAGGCTGATGACCCCTGGCTCCTTGCTTCGGTGCAAGAGGAAACCAGACGGGCAGCCTTTCCTTTCGGCACTCACCCCTTCGTGGAAGAGGGCGAGGAAGGAGGGCCATAGGGATGGGGAAGAGGAGACGGAGAAGCTGAGCAAGTGAGTGGTTTGTTTTGTGAGGTGGAGTAAGGAGGGTGTGGAAGGAAGGTGTGAGGAGAGGAGGGTGGAGGGGAGAGTGAGGGGAGGTGGGAGGGAGGGATATATGATTAGAGCAAGTGAGGATATGAGGTGAATGGAGGAAATATGAGGTGGAGGGGAGGGGTTGTGGGGGAGGTGTGGAGGTGAGAGTTGTGAGGTAGGGGAGCAGGGGAGGTGAGGGGAGGAGTGGTGATGTAAATCTGCACAAGGTTGTGTCGCGTATGCATACATGTATGTTCTTATTCCCTCCCCATCCTCCTTGTTCTCCCTTAAAGGAGAGCGCAATTATATCTGGTACAAGAAAGGACTGCGGATGAGGTGAGTTGACCACACCCATCACCAGGTTCTGCATGTACCCAATCTTTGTTCATGTGACCTTTCATTAACCTATTCACCTCACCGAACCATGTGTGTAGTTAACCTGTGTGTGTGTGTGTGGTTGTGGTTGTGATCTTGGTTTCTGCCTTACTTTCAGGGCGTAGGGAAGGAGAACGTTTCATCTGAGCCCATCGCTAGCCCAGTTACGGCACAAGCAAGCAACAAGGGCCCTCACGTTAGAGAATGGATTGTGTGATCAAAACCAATGAGCTATGTGCGTGTTTTGTATATGCATGTGGTGTGTGTGTATGTGTGTGTGTGCGTGGTGTGTGTGATCTTTTCATACATGTATCTTTTTTTTACAATCATGGTCTTGCTGACATGGGCATGTAAATGGTTATCGCCATGGCAATGGTGGATCCATCAAAGGGGAATGATGAGGACAGACATGCTTCACATAGCTGCAACTACTGTTCATACTGTTCACGGGTAAACGCATTAACAAAATGCATGGTAGTGAGGATCCCCTTTGAGATCATCTAGGGTTTCCTAGTGCATCAGCATTGCTGTGATCTGTCCCCTCACAACGATCCCCTGGCTGTGCGACTCCTTGAGGGCCAGGTGGGGCAGGAACCCAAACACGTGCATCTTGAGCTGATTCAGGCTCCCTTCAACGGTCACCGAGTTGATCGTCTCTTGTGCTTGGGGGTCGTACGCGCTGGCGTGAAGGAGGATCCTCGTGCTGTCCATGGCGTGGCCTGAGAGGTGGTTGGGTAGATGGGTCATGACCTCCAAGGTGGTGTTCTTCCCTTTGTCGATGTCCACTCCGTACGGGTGGAGGACGAAGTGGAACTTGGCATGGCAGTGGAGGCCCAGGTTGGAGAGGTCCAGGGTGACAGAGTGGGACAGACGGATGACGTCTTTGGCCTGGTGGTTGTAGATGGACTTGTTGATTTTGTTCCTCTCCACGCTCCATTCCTGCAGGTTGGAAACAACCGAGAGCTGGGTGGTGTACTTTATGGGGGCGGAATTGGAATGGAGCGGGCACGATGACTGAGGGGTTAAGGAGGTCTTGTCGTGTGGAGACCTTGTAAGGGGCAGGGTAGGAGAGAGAGGGGTACAGGGAGACAGCAGTGGGGTTGAAGGCAGACCTAGAATACCAAAGGAGGGGGGTAGAGAGAGAGAAGAAATGAAGCCAGCAACTAATGCATAGCATAGATCTGCTTTTTAATTGCAAACGAACAAATAGTGTGCAACAACCGGTATCCACAAGCTACACAGGGCGGGAGAGATGTTGGCGTACTTTGGCCTTCAAGTGTGTTATCCATGGCTCTAACAGACCCTCCGGAGCCGCTGCGATGAAAGAACACCGGGGAGGGAGACAAGCTGCTCTTTCCCCTCATCTGCTGCTGTTCCTGCAACGTGGCGTCGTAACTGAGCGAAATGAAATCCGTCGTTTTGACGCTGTTGACACTGGCGCAACTCGATGACAGGCTGTCAGTGGGAGACGTGTCCTCGTGCATCATTTCGGCCACTTCCTGCAGGCTGATTCTGGAGGACGTCGAATTGTTGCGCCGGTGGGCTCTTTTGTGCGCCCACCGTCCACGCGAGGTGGGATCTGAGCCATTGCCTCTCCGCGGGTGCGCTAAGTGGTAGGTGTGGTGGTGTATGCGGGGGAGGTGGGAGGGGGGGGTGGGGGAGGGGGAGGGGAGGGAGGGGAAGAAAAACACAAACGGAAAGGGGTTATGAGTACATTAAACGGTTTGTTAACAGGTGTGTGTCAACTGTGAAAATGCAACTTACAGTACTTTCTCCGATATTCGTCCACACAATTCACCATGTCGACGCGGTGTATGGACGTGAGTATGTCCAAAAGGTTGGATACGAAGGTGTCGTCGAACTTGCCGCTTCTCTCCATCCGTTCTGTAACACATCGAGCGCCGATAGGGTCTTGAAGTCTTCAGGAAGGTCCTCCATGTACAACGATGGCGCGAATGTCTTCGACTGTTAGCTTTGCGGCCAGCCGTATAATGAGCTTTTTGAACGTTGTGTATCGATCATCTGCGGATTCTTCAGGTACTACACTCCCACCTTCCTCTGATTCCAGCGTTGCGGGCCGCCATGTTTGCCCCACAAGTACTCGGATCGTTGAGGTAGGTCAGTTCTGAACTCGCGCTAGCTTATACCGCGGCGGCGGCTACGTAATTTATAGATGATTCCCAGTTACGTAATAAGGTAATAGTTACTGCGGATATTCTTTGCATTAACACACGAATCACACGACTGTGAGCGCTATGAATGTATGAATGAATGTACATGGTGAGTATATAAAGAAATTAATCAGCTCCCCCCCCCCCCCCCCCCCCCCCCCCCCCCCCCCCCCCAGGTACGGCACGTGATGAACAGTCAACGCGCCCACAAGAGGTAGGTCCCCTCTAGCCGGCCAAGCTGTCGGAGAACTATGTGAGAATCACTTGAGCTATCCAAAACAACACTACAAGCAATGCAAGCCATTGTGTTACCATAGTAGAGGGATTGGAAACTGCGCACGTGAGCCATAGACGCCTATACTTCATGGAATCTACCATCCCATCCACCCCCTATTTTTTTGTTGAGCTGCGTCGAAACCAGTTACAGATTTGGATTCCTTGCTGTGTGTAGGTTTTGGTAACGTTTTTATTCTTGTTACACGACGTACAGAAGGGAAGATATGAGCGCATAGCGTCTAATGACAAACTTGCGGCTGTTTCGGCTTAGTAGACTGCTTTTTGTGCCTTTTTTTACGTAAAAGTGATAGTGGTCACGTTTATACACTGCAACGTGTAGTTTATGCGATGTTTGCTCGTACGTATTGGCGCGACTGAAGTAAAACAGTTTTTGACAGCCATTAAAACTTGCGGCTATAGTTTGGTCGCTAAAAATAATATAAAAACATTTTCTGATAGAGCTCGGATAGAGCATAGATTTTTACGCTGCAACGTCTTGTTTTCGTATGTACTACTATTTTGAGAAAGTTTATAAAGTAATTGCACAATTGATTGGTTTATGTCATCATGCCCTCTCCTTTAGAAACGTGCACTGGGAAGAGCGATTGGGGGGTAAAAGAAGATTTCGACTCGATAGCCGTACACATCATACGAGGAAAACTCAATCTTGCCTGAGTTCACTTCTTACAGTCTCCATTTCACCATAGATATTATAGTATAATATGTTCATTACTCCAAATAGTGCCCGAATGTGCGGACTGCAGGTGTTAACTATAGTGTTGATTGGGCTCGTTTCCAATCCATAATATCTATGGTGTTACACGCGCGCTAAACCATAATTTCTGCTTTCCTTACCAGGAGGATAAAGATTATCCACAAAGGTATTAACAGACATAACACTACACGGCCAATAAGTACCGCCTGCGTTACGTAGGCGTTATTTATCGCTTGCGTCACGGATGCGGTCGAAATGGCGTATCGCAGGCGATCGTTGTGAAGTTACGATACGGAGGCTATGATCTTACCGAATACGGTAGCGTGTAAAAATTTTGCGTAACGCAAGCGTAATACACGGCTCCGTGACGCAGGCGATTTAGAAAAAAGGTGTTACGTGTGCGACACGCAACCGTATCGGACTGTACCCTATAGCCTGTATTATGTCCGCGCGAATCAAAGTGAGAAAAGAAGTTAAAATATTAAGCTGTTGCCATGTAAGGTATCTATATTAGAAGCTGAAATATGAATCGCCACATCTGTTTTCAAATTGGGGGACTAAGCAGGAGCTAGCAGTGTGTATTTGATCCTTTCTCGCATATGAACAGCTTTGTAGTCCATTTGTGTTGATGTTTAAAAAAATAAAAATAAATCAGCTGAATGCATATACACGTCGGCAATGAATAATGAACAAAATCACTTGTGAATAAATACTGAAGGACTGAAAATTCAAGTGGGTATCATCAGCCATTGTTTCATCCAAGTCCTTCGGTGGTATAAGAAGGTGCAGTAGTTATAATGGGCCCTGCATCAGCAATACTGGTAGTAGCAATAGTAGCAGCTGGTCCTAGTCCATGCCCAAGTGAAGGATAGGAATAGGACGCATCATCCTCCATGATAACTCCCCAGTCCTCTTCATCAATGTTGCTGTAGTATTGATCTACCCACGATCGAAAAAGAGGGTAAGACACCTGCTTAGATGAATCACAGTGCCGAATAAAAAGTCGCTGCAAAAAATGGCATTGAAAACAAATTAACAAAACATACACACTTACAAATAAGGCCATGCAGGTGACGCTTGTAAGCATCTTCATCATTGGGGTCACCACTGATGCTTCGAATGATGGTTGATGCAAGCTCTGTTGTTGGCACATAGGGACTAGAGTGGTATGGCTGAATTCCTAAACACTGTTTAACATTTGCATAATTATTATATATATTAAGTGGCACATGAAAACTATAAATTGTCACCTTCCGTCGTTCTTCAGTTCGAAGATCTGACAATCTAGCATTGGCGAATCGAACTGCAGCATCGAACTTATATGCTTGAGTTCGGACCACTTGGGCAGTCAAAACCCTGGCTACTACCACCTTTTTAAAATCAGGAATTTAAATAAAACATGCACACAAGTGGTTAAGTAAATTCACTAACTTGAACTGATTCCTTGGTAGGGTTCCTCTTAAGGGAGCTACAGAACAGTTTTGCAATTTGCAATTTCAATGGTTGCTGCACATGAACACCAGATATCAAAGTCCATGTATGTCATATTCACTGTCTTATGCGACTTATTAAGTTTATGCCAACAGGAGTGATAAATGCAGTCAAGTATAATACTTAATGTCTCATGCTCATGTACCTCATAAATGCTGCCCTTGATACAAAATGAAGTTTGGGTTAAATTCTGAATCAGCTGTTTTAGTTCATCCATCGAAGTTCCAAGTTCAATTTGCCTGGCTTCAACACTTCTAAGATTTTCTGACAATTGTGACAAAGACTTTTGCATCGTACACAGCTCCCTGGATAATGCTGATTCCTGAAATGCAGCACCCACCGAAGAATCAAGGCTCGATGAAGGGGTTCTCGTACTTGCAAAGTCAAAGCTCAATGATGAGTCCCTGCCGCTGTTAGATGGTGACTGCGGCAATTCAGCGTTGCTAGGTAGGCTAGATGTTTCAAATACAGTCGGCGGAGGCAATGCTGCTTCTTGTTGCCGTCGTCTACTGCTCCTTGCAATTGGAGCACGCGGAAGATGCTGCATTTCAAAATCCACCGCAAACCGCAGTCGCACGTGAGAAAGATGGCTGCGATGTGATGTTTGTCTGAAAGAGTTTGACTATAAATACAGATATGAAAGGCATGTAGAAACCACATTCCATAAAGACAAGGTTCGTCTGATGGAAATTTGTGCCTCAACTGAAGCGGAGTGGGAATCTGGAAATGTTGATACGGGTGGATCCGGATCCTCTACTGTAACCGAGAGTCATAGTCCTTCAGCAATTGCTAACGACGAATTATCACTAGCTATAGGGGACGAGGACATTGGCCATCTCGACGAGGCAGAAAAGGATTCAGAATCTAGTTCTGATTCAGGTGGGAATAATTCAATGTGGTTGTATAATATTTACTACATGAATTTGTGTGCACTGTATAGATGTAGCCAATATTCTAAGCCTCACAAATAGCAGTGCCAATAAAGAGGGCCAGTACCATCCATTTTTATCTATGATATCTGCAATGGCATACATACTAATTCACAGTCCTCGTCCAATGGTAAGGCATTCTTGATGATTTGTTGAAGGAGTGTAATCATTCACTCCTCTACACAGGGTCTATCCAATCTGACATTTGTGTGCCATACTCTGAGATGTATGTTTCCTGCACTTCCAAGTGTTTCCACTATGGTCTCATATAGGCTACCAGGATATCGTGCACCAGAGAAGGTACACAAGGTGTATTTAAAGAAGCTTAAATTTAACCTACTCACTTAACAGTTCTACAGCCCATCTGGTGTACCCTTCTATGTAAATTCCATAGCAGAAACTATTAAATTGTGTTTGGCCAATCCTGATATTGCTAAAAAAATGGAGCGGTATCCAGTTTTACCAAAAAAAGGATTCAGGTACTGTATGATGTGAATATCTTGATATGTTTTTAAGTTGAATTAGCAGAGAAATATTCCATGGGTTACAGCGGAGAAATGACACAAGGTTTCAAGCACCAATGGCGACTTCTCCTGTTGGAAGTGTGTTTTTAAAAGACATCGTGCAGTCATCAATTGCTGGTGCCATATGTGTCAGCATCATTAAACAGTTTTACCGTAAGGTAAAATTACACCTGATTTGTGCAATTCACAGATAATGTTACTCAGTAACTGTTACACAGGAGGGTCATAATGGTGTATTTGCAAGTGTTCAAGTTCTTCAAGTACATCCATCTGAGCTGAATACGTATATCTTGTCGGACATAGTTGAAATTCCAGTTTCCACAATAGTCACCATTCTTCCTCAAATGGATTCTAGGACCAGGCATGTGTATAAAAAAGGACATGATGGATCTTTGACAATTGTATCTGATAATGTAAGTTTTATATTGCTGTGTTATAAATGTATTAATAATTACGATTATGAGTAAGTATTTATTCTAATTTGACATTTTGATTGCACAAAACACAAAAAACACACTACATGTAAGAGTTCATGTATATTGTGCTAAAATGATGTGTGCAAAAGTGATGTAAATTGTCATATTTTATTTCTCTTAGGTGCTAGCGGAAATGTCTTCTCCTCATCCTTTGAAGACAAGATCCATAATGTGTGGTTCCCTACCTGTATTTATGGTACCACTTATCATATTCTCGGATGACACAAGTGGTAACAGATCTAAGGTCTGGAACAAGTTCGATTCATGGTGCTTCCTCTTGGCTGGGCTACGGCAGAAGGACAATGCACAGTTCTGTAACATTCATTTCATATGTACGTCAAACCAGGTACCAGTCATGGAGATGGCCCACCCTCTTGTTGATCAACTGTTGGAACTTGAACGGGGAATAGTTGTGTTTGACGCACAGTTGAATACTAATGCCTTGATACTTGCACCTGTTATATGTTTTCTATGTGACAATCCCCGAGCAGCTGAAATATGCAGTCACCTGGGATCTGGAACCCTAAGGTTTTGTCGAATTTGCAGGGTAAGTAATTATAATTACTTTTTCCTCCATGATTTATTATTATTATTAAATAGGTTGATCATACTAACAGTCTAACTGGTATCTGCGAAGAGAGGAAACGGAGTAGTACTATACAGGAAGTGCAACTCATTCGTTCAGCACATACTCAAGCAGAGCGCAAGCGACTCAGGACTCTGTATGGTACAAGTGAGAAGGAGAACCACCTACTTCAGCTTCCTGTTGATTTGCATCAGTAAGTAGTTTACAGCCTCACAAATTACAGCTATCCATCTATTTAACAGGAGTACACCAATTGAATCACTCCATACATTGGGGCTTGGACCATACAAATATTTGTTGCGGGAAAAAATGGAGCAACTATCTGAAAAACAGCGGAAGGAAGTGGTAGCTCGCATTGCAGCATTACCCTCCTCAGGTCTAACTGGTGGAATTTCATCTGACATATCTAGGCACTATAAATCGTTTGTAGGTTAGCTAACTTTCATTTATGCATTCTCATTCTCTAGTTTAACTTGCAGATTATCCTATAATGTTTCATTTCGTTTGCAGGCAGAGACTTCAAGTTCTTAGCACAAATTGCAATGTTCATTTTTTAGCCTTACCTTTCTGAGGCTGAGATTGAAGTCTGGCTTGCCTTGTCAATGGTATGTAATCTTGGAAATGTGATTGTGTTTTTCATTTTGTAATTTTTTCATGCAAAATAGGTTTTCAAAATGGTGTATTGCGATGAGTTTGAACCTCAGAAGATTGAATTGTACAGAGACGTGTGTCACCGATTTGCAAGGGCTATTGATTGCTACAGCGTGACGTGGAAAAAAAACTGAAACTTCACCTGATACTGCACCTTCCTGACAGCATGTTGAGGTTTGGGCCTGCATCTTCATTCAACACAGAAATGTAAGTTCCACAATGTGCATGAGGACAACATATTGTATGGTCCATTTGGAACATATTGTGTTTCAGGTGTGAGAGCTATAATTCTGTTATACGGTCACGCAATGTGTATAGCAACAGACAGGCCCCTAGCAAGGATATTGCTACTGCTTTTGCTATACAAGAAAGTATTAGATTTACCTTTTCCGGCAGTTGCTACAATACATCTGAAAGGTCTGATATTCCTTGAGACTGAGTAAATTGTAAAGCTTAATTTTTTACTTGCAGATGTGGTGAGGACCTTGTCAACCTTTACCACACCAAAGAAGTTCAAGCCTTTTTAGGTGGTGAAGTCCAAGAACGTGGGAGTGGAATTCATAAACATGGAACACTACGAAAGGTAATAATATGGGTATGAGTATGATGTAAAAAAATTAATGCGTTATGTTCTTTGTCTGTTTTAGTTTGAGATAAAATAATTTCTTAACTACTTTTTTGTCATTGTTGTTTACTCAATGTGTGTATGTACATGTTTGTACATGTTCCATGTATGTGAGTAAATTTTTTAATGTGTGTAGGAGGTGGTGTGGTTTACATGTGAGCATTTGTTTATATATGTTTGTAAACTTTGCATATTTTTTTATTGTTCAGCTAGAACAAAAACTCCATTGGCTTCAGTACCCATTACATTGGAAGGGAAAACGATGTCATTAGAAGAAATAGATGCAAAGTTCACTGTTCTGTTGCCATATGGAATTTCAAACTTGACACCAGTGCAATGGGGTAGAGCGACTGTGGGAAAAAATGGACAACTTATTAATGTACAGGACTACATAGAATACAATTCTCAAGCTTCCACCTCGGTATGATGTATGTAGTATTCTCATGTGTATGACTCATATGTCTTATTGTTTTACAGGTGGAATTGGAGACTGGATTGTTTATTGGCAGCTTTCACACGGAGCAAGCAACATTTTGTTTGGTTCGTTATTTGGAGCCTGTGCTGATGGGTACTGAGCCCGTCCTCAATGAGTGGAGTTGTCCACTGCTAACACTGACGAACGTGATTCGTTGCATAGCATCAACACTTGTCAGCTGTGCAGTCTCTGTCGTACACCAGTGTGACAGCCAATGTGTCTTGGCAGAACAGGAGACAACATCTAGGATTGAACGAGAACTGGTGACACAAAAGAAAACTGTTTTTGTACATAACACTGACAACAATATGTACTGTTATAACATATTCTGTATGCATTGTTTGCCATAAAAATTAAATATTTGAGTTTATTTGTAGTCATTGTTTACCAGTAACTACTAGTACGGACGCGGGCGTGGTATAGAAACCACCATACGTCGCTTTTACATATACGGGTACGTATCGGAGGCGTACACGCATGCTATACGCAAATTATTGCTACGCTTCCAAAAAAATCGGTTACCCATCGCTTGCGTTACGCTCACAATATATCGGATCCGTGTAGCAATTCCAACGTACCCGTAACGGAATCCAATTATTGGCCGTGTAACTCCAACGCATTACCTCTCGTGCCCTATGGGCTGCGAATGGAATGTCAGGTCGGAAAGGTCGGGGAAGTCCCATGTTACGTTACATAAACAATCTTGGACAATGAATCCACGGTAGTGTTACGCAACACACTTATTAGTCCCTTGGCCTATTATCAGTGCACTATGCCACTTAGGTTTTTCATGTTTGATTAGAATTGTCCAAATAGTGAGACAATGGTCTCAACTAGACAAGACCAACACATGATGTGTATGAATCTGGATGGCAACGTGGTATGAAATGGGCTACAATATGACAAAGTCAAACCATTGGCCTCTAACCTAGCAACAAGTGGTGGTGGCTATAGATTTGGACCAGTCTCAAACTTGAAATTGACTGTCTCAAAATGTAGTGGTGGATTTGTTTTTAATGAGGATTTATAAAGTATGGGGTACACATATCTTTGTTGCCCTCCAATGTCTGACCATTGGTTTGGTGCAATGCACCTTTTCAACATCCGAGGCCACATTTCCATCAAGAGGTCACCTCTTCAAATGTGAGGTCACCTCTTCAATATGGTGTCATGTGAGGTCACCTCTTCAATATGGTGTCATGTGGGGTCACCTCTTCATCATATAGTGTCATATGGGGTCACCTCTTCATCATATAGTGTCATGTGGGGACACCTCTTCATCATATAGTGTCATGTGAGGTTACCTCTTCAATATAGTGTCATATGGGGTCACCTCTTCATCATGTGAGGTCACCTCTTCAATATGGTGTCATGTGGGGTCACCTCTTCATCATATAGTGCATATGGGGTCACCTCTTCATCATATAGTGTCATATGGGGTCACCTCTTCATCATGTGGGGTCATGTGAGGGTCACATCTTCATCGTATGATGTCATCACCTTTTCATATGATGTCATGTGGGGTCACCTCTTCATCATATGATGTCATGCGAAGTCACCTCTTCATCCTCTCTTGTACACATTACCTAGTCAGTCAGTCACATTCTGATTCTTCTGGCATACACTACATTTCAGGGCTTCAGTGTTTACCCATTCCATAATCTCATGGCTGCATTAATGTGGTTACGTGTGTGATGGAATTACAGCAGGTATTTGACAGTGGATGGCATATCACAAATTCCAGTGGTTGGATGAGATCTTCCTAGACAAAACATGGCACACAATCGAAAGGTCAAGGCATCTTACAATGAAACACTCTTGATAGGCGGTGTGGCTTTTTTTGTACATCAGTACTTAATAACGTTTCCTGTAAGGGGAGAAGCCACTCTTGTTGCTATTATCATATCACCCCCCACCAGTAGGCTACAAGTGGCAAAAATATATATTTAGGTTCTGATCGATCAACTGCTGTGGCTTCCCCCTCTGGGCTGTGGGTGACTTAGTCTGTGTATGTACATTGGTGTGAGGGATTATTAGTCTCGTACCCAGACCCAACTTTTTGCAGCTGCGGATGGATTACATCACCGCTACGCATAGCGGTGATGTAATCCATCCGCAACTGTGAAAAGTTGGGTCTGGGTACGAGACTAAGTACTTTGTGAGGGTAAGAGGCTGTACAAATGTTCCATGCAATAGGGAAATGTCAATCAGTTGTGAGTACCATTAAAGCGGACATGAAAGTTTTCCTTTTAAAAAAAAGAAGTATGGGGCATGATGTACAGCCATTGAAAATGTGTCCATTTCTGACCACATTACGGAACGCCTGTAAATTTCACACACCTAGCAAATTGGGTTATCCTTAGCAACTAAGACATGTATTGACCTTGCAAGAAGTGCTCTTGCGTTTGATTGCACAAGTATAAAGCTCAGCCAGCCATACAGACTTTCGATCTTGGTGGATTTGTTAGCACCTTGGCTTTGATGACTCCCGGAATATTCAATTCACATCATGTAAATAAACTAATAATCACATCATGTAAATAAACTAATAATCACATATACATTCTCGTAGGATCTAATAATTGGGGTCCTGCTGTGAGTTAACGACATTTAATAAATTCAAACTATTCAATCACAGTTAAGTGACTATCCACTACTTTAAATTAAAATAACTACATTCAGTGGCTTATTGAAACCTATCATTAATAAGGAATTTCTCAGTTGAGTTATTATTCGAGCAATTAGTTTCATTACTCATGTGTACCAACATAATTCAGAACCCAACAAGGAGCACAAATATACAAGGCACATGAAATAGCACGCAATTGGTACAGGCCACATACACCCATATTAGCAATAAGGTCACCACCTCCTGGGAACCTAGAGAGGATGATGCTTGTTCTTGACATGCAGCAGGAATGCCACCTCCAAAGGACCACATGCTTCTTTATGTTGGTGTATGGAAATGTGTGTTTAATTTTGTGTGCATTGTGCTCCTATTATTAATTATTATTTCAGTGATAAAATAATGATTCAAGGAAATATGGTTTCTTACAATTATGAGAAATGACAATTTTCGAAATTTGGTGTATCTAAACTAATTGAATTAATCTGTGAATATAGGGTCACTTCTCTCAATTGATGATTGGAAACCAAACAACCAAATCAAAACTTTTTACGAAGGGCTAAAATACGACATTCCTATGTGAAGAGTTATATTGGACTGTGAATCAATCATCCTGCAGAGGCAAAGGTCACGATGAAGACTAAATGGTTTTTAGTGCAACTGATTCAACCTTACACATTTTACTCAATGTATGTACAGTATTTCAAAAATGAAGTGTCCAAAGAAGATTGTAGCCAGTCCTATCATATACGTATGTTGCCACACTTTTGATCAAACCCAATACGATGCTTGCATGATGCTACCTTAGGAGGAAATCAGCATCACCAACATCCACCTACAATTACGTTAAACCACCCTGCCGCCCAGAGTAGTGTATTTTATCATTTCAACTGCACACACAATTGGAAAGAACAGAACTAACACACAATGAATTTACCTCAAGAGAGAGGTTAGTTGGAGAAATAGCATGCCCATACAATTATCAGTGGCTCACAATGACATAGTCGCCATCATCAACGCACGTGGTCTGCAAGGTCAGTGCAACTACAGCCTCAATGACAAGGTGCTGACTCAACACATCCCTCAGGGCAGAGTGGGCTATGATGCCATAAAAGGTCACCTTTCTCTCGCCCAGCTTGCATGACCTTCTCTCTGAGAAGAGGCTCGCCTTGTCTGGATCGTTGGACAGATAGGCGGAGACTTCGAGTGAGGTTTCGGCAAAATACACGCTCCTGAGATATTTCCGCGGCAACTGAATAGTGAACTCTAAAGTAACAGCCTTGCCCACATCAGCATCTAACCCGCACGGAAACAGCTGTGGAAGAAACTTGACTTGCGTTCGGGTGCTCTCTATATAGATTGTGATTGCTCGATGCGACAAGGGTTTCCCCCTTTGCTGCAAACAGGCCCTGTGGATGGCGTTGAGGTCAACTGACCAACTGAGAGATGGGCCTTTCAGGAAACGGCTGCATATTCCCCTCAACTTGTTTGTGAAGTTCAAGCTCCCTTGGTGACACAAGCCACGAAGCGTGGCAGGAAATTGTGCTCCATTGGACTCGGGACTGGCTCCAGAATTGAGATGCCTGACCACGTCCGGTCTGAGAATGGAGCCCTCCAAGTCGCTGCTGTCATCCTGGTCACTGAAAGTGTCCCATTCGGTGCTGCTGAACCGTTGTAGGCTGGGAGAGACCTGTGGTTCAATGAAAACCCCTTGAAAACCAGTAACCCCTTGGGTGCTGGAGACGTGCCGTTCAACGGGGATTCCTTGCAGACCAGTAACCCCTTGGGTGCTGGAGACGTGCCGTTCAACGGGGATTCCTTGCAGACCAGTAACCCCTTGGGTACTGGAGACGTGCCGTTCAAGGGTGATTCCAGTAACCCCTTGGGTGCTGGAAATGCGTCGTTCAATGGCGACCTCTTGCACACTGGCAATTCCTGGTTCACTGGCTGATCGAGTGGCCATCACTGAGGGAGAGTTAGATGACAGTGGTGGGGACACATCTGATGGCAAAATGTCACTGCTGAGGGTTCCAGGTGTGAACGGTCCGGTTGATTGAAAGTCACAAGAAGCTATGTGAGAAGAACATATCATTAGATTCTTTTTCATCTTATTTTCCATAAGGCAATCGCTCCAGCGCTCTGCACGCACATCATCCTGCATCATTGTGGTCCAATCACATCACAATGGTAATTCATAATTCATTTCATTCGCACAACACAACATTTTGTTTACATGATGCTTTGATGTCCGCCATTCATTAGTGCAGGAAACATAAATAAAACACACGATTATTTCTGAGCTGCTGTCCAAACTAATGTGCACAGAATGCAATAGATGAGAGGCGTTGCTCAGCAATCCTTTAGTTTTATTCCCCAGGGTTTGTTCCCCTTAATGCGGATCTATTTGAAGTCCCCCCCTTCTTTCACAGGGGCAAAAAAAAGTGGAGAAAGCTATCTCACCCACACTGAATTGCACTAGGTTTAAGCAATAAATGTTTCACTGACCATTGTGACAGATCAGCTTCTTGTACCACATGTGCCCAGGTGTAAGTAGGGAGCAGAATACAAAGATATGCGAACAATGCACAGAGAAATACTGAATTTGAAATACTTGCAACAGCAGAAAGTATGTGTTGCTAGTAATAAGCTATTTAATAATACTACTTAATAAAGCTATTTAGTAATGCAGCAACAGAACTTTGATATTTAATATATCTGCAATCAAGACCAGGTGGAGCTCTTACTTCCACTGCGCATGGATGAAATGAACCAGATATTACACAACAGACACGCGTATGCACACAGACACATCTGAGGACCTTTAGTTAATGCAATAAACCTTTGATCGATCATACTCCCATGCAGTGCTTGAAAAACCTTGTCCTTGAAACGTAATGGGTATGGTCAATCCTTATCAATCAGAGGACGCTAACATTACTCACCACATGCATTGGGTTTGAAGATCTGCACCACGTCCACACAACACACCATCAAAAACAGCACCTCCACACAACACACCATCAAAAACAGCACCTCCACACAACACACCATCAAAACAGCACCTCCACACAACACACCATCAAAAACAGCACCTCCACACAATACACCATCAAAAAAGCACCTCCACACACACCATCAAAAACAGCACCTCCACACAACACACCATCAAACAGCACCTCCACACACACCATCAAAAACAGCACCTCCACACAACACACCATCAAAACAGCACCTCCACACAACACACCATCAAACAGCACCTCCACACACAACACCATCAAAACACACCTCCCCAACAACACACCATCAGAAACAGCACCTCAACATAACACACATCAGAAACAGCACCTCCACACAGCACACCATCAGAACAGCATCTTCCCACAACACACATCAGAAACCCACCCACAACACACCATCAGAAACAGCACCTCCACACAACACACCATCAAAAACAGCACCTCCACACAACACACCATCAGAAACAGCACCTCAACACACACACCATCAGAAACCTCTACACAAACCATCAGAAACAGCACCTCCACACAGCACACCATCAGAAACAGCACCTTCCCACAACACACAGCACCTCCACACAACACACCATCAGAAACACACACCACACAACACACCATCAGAAACAGCACCTTCACACAACACACCATCAGAAACACACCACACAACACACCATCAGAAACTGCTGAGCACTCCACACAACACATAGCACCTTCCCACAAGGGGGGAGGGATGAGGCCTTACCTGCTGCCAAGATACGTTATCACGATTGCATTAATTGCAGATTAATTACAGGCTATCTAGATGTAGTTAGCTCTGATTAATGGTGGATCAGGGTGTGGTGTGTTGTGGTACGTGTTGTGTCGTTACTATTGGAATTATTACAAGTGATGTGAGCGTCTTTGAGACTTGGGGAAGGGGAGATAGGAAGTGGGAAGATGGGAGCAGAGAGAATAACACTGTGGATCACAAAAAACATCCTCGGTAATTGGGTGTGCTTCAATTGGTGTAACTCCTATAAACAAAAACAGAAGCCAAACATTCATCGTGCAGGGCTTTTGATATGGCAGAAGCGTAGGAACGTAAACAGGATTGGGGGGGCCCAAAGGGTGTGTCTAATATAAATTCAGCATACTTTATACACATAATACCCAATATTGGGGGGACCAAAGCCCCCTCTGCCCCCCCCCCCCCCCCCCCCCCCCCCCCCCGGTTCCTACCCTATGTATGGTAAGTATCGAGAATGGAGCAATTTGACGACGGTCTGTCTGAGGCGCCACACACAAAGCCCTATAGGCCCTAAGTCACCTTCGGCCCCGCCCTAAAATCACTCTAATAGCCGCTAGTTATGCTGAGCTGTCGTCATGCGCTTCACGTATCGCGCAGGGATGATCGATATCTGATGCTACTATGTAGAAACGTTGTTGTCCACAAGCAGAATCGGGCCATTATTCGTTTAATTTACCCTGGCTCGGTTGCTTTGCACAGATCGACCAACTGACAGTTCCGATCGAGCAAAACAAGTGCGTCCATTGGTTCATTTGTAATGAATAATCAACTAAATGACTTACACGAGTATCTGGACAACGAGAAGTGCCATTGGATGAGGGAACACGCGCGCGCGCACACACACACACACACACACACACACACACACACACACACACACACATACACACACATACACACACACACTCACACAAACTCACACTCACATACACGCGCGCGCGCGCTCACAAACACACGTGTACAAACTTACATTTCCGTTTGTAATCGTCTACAAAGCAATAAAGATCCTGCCTGTTTATCTCCTCGAGGAACTTCTTCATCTTATCAGAGCTGTGTGCACCGAACACACCGTGTCTCTGCAGATATTGCAGTACCTCCAGCCGAGAACGCGTCTTGTACTCGTCGGGTATCTTGTAAAGGTACAATACCATCTCCATGTCGTTCGAGCCCAGCTGCTCTTGAATGTCAACGATAAGCTTTCGAAATCCATTCTCGACCATTTCTACCGACTCGGGAATATAGGAATGTGATGAAATTTTTATTTATAAGTTAACAATGTACACGCAATTTCAATTCCTACCGGCTACACGTATAGACGAGAATATTATTATCAAAACACATACGGCAATATGGGCACGGCGTCGTTCTAACTTTCAAAGCCTAAAGACGTAAGAGTCGCTGTGCGTGATGTAGCGCACCCAGCGGTAGGGCGTCACGGCGAGCTGTCCTTTCTCAAACACCCTCAGCGACTTGATCTGCAAGCCTGAGCACAGGTACATCGGAATCTCAAAGTCCAGACTGATGGCGTTTATCTCTTTCCTTGCGGCCTTGCCCATTTCCGAGAGGGAAAGCTACGAGAAGAGAAAGCGGTAAGGGCAGGCTAGGACTTCATGTGGAAAGACTGCGATCCTCCCCCCCCTGATTTAAAGGCAACAGCTTTTAGATGAAGGAAGAAACCATTTACTTGTGAACACATGCAGGGATGTATCACACAAATGTTCTATTTCCTGCCTTCTCTCATTGGTTACTATGCAGCTGGAATGATCACACCCTCTCAGCCCCCCTCCTCCCCCCTCCCTCCTACCTTCAGAACCATGGCCTTCTCTGTTCCTCCATCGATCTTCTTCAGTTTCCAAAGGTAGACCTTCTCTTGCTGTTTGTACTCACTTGATTGACCCGGTCCCAGTGGCTCACATGATGCACTATATGGAGACACGCCCCTTAGTTACAGAATCATGTAAAGACAACCCTGGGGGGGGGGGGGGGGGGGGGGGTGCGTACAGAATTGACGGAATCATATGCTGGAATTATGCTAAATGAGTTAATCAGCTGGACTGTTTAGTAAGGCCCCTCCCTCCACCTACCCCTCCCTCCACCCACCCCTCCCTCCACCTACCCCTACTCCCAGGGGCACACAAAGGCTGTGCTTTGTTTAGCACCCAGCACAAATTATGTGGGGTGTGGTAACAAAACAGGAACTTAGTTGAATGGGATGGGCGGGGCAGCACCTCGGATAATGGAGGGGCAACACACATATACTCGGTTGAATGTAGTGAATTAGACAGAAACTACGCTCCCTCCGTATGTGATTGGTTGTACAGCACGTGATGTGGCCACGTGGAGGAAGGTTTAAATAGGTTTGAGCGGAATTTTAGTGCAGCCTAAGTGTCGTGCACATGCTTCAAACTTGTATGTGGAGTCGTGCATTGTGGAGTTATTTTAATCCAGCAGACCGTTCTCAACAGACGGATCCTTGACAAGCTGTATAGCGGCAGACCATGAGGTGGAGGAAGTGAACGGCAGACCTTGTGTGGTGATAGTTAGTTTAGGGAGAGTGCCATCAGGAGTGCAGATATTTTCCGAAATGGATTTTTTTTCTTCTGTATATCAGGTTTTTACCTGAGGGTCTGTGTGGGGTCCACCCCTCTAAATATATGTGTTTGTACGGCTGCCCCCCCCCCCCCCCCCCTTCCCGTGTTGAATTGTGATTGAGTTGTTGTAAGTTTCGTGTATGTGGTTGTGTGTTTATTTGTTGCAGCAAAATGTTTGTTTCTTTGTTAAATAACCACACTGACCTTAGTTGAGCTGGTTTGTGGCTGACTAAACTATTCATTATGTCAGCCCTTGTGCATACACTGACCTTATCGTTGCCTTGGGAACAGGTATCCTAACCACCACATTAGTAGCTCCACTTGAGGGAGAGGGGGAGGGGGAGGGGGAGGGGGAGGAGGAGGAAGGGAAGGAAGAGGGATGGTGAAGAGGGCGAGAAAAAGATGAAGTCAACTGACACGATAGTTTTTAATAAGGCTTACGATTTTGTTGGGATCTCACACTTGAGATGGACAGACACACGCAAGGTCCTAAGTTATGGGGAGGAGGGGGTGTGACCAAAATACATAGCAACTGCAATGCGCCTGACACATGTGACATCACTCACTTAGGGACTTCCCCTTCTTCAACAGTCGTGTAGGCTCCAAATGGAATTGCGTTCTGAAAATCAGCACTGATACGGTAGTTCATGAGTGTGAACTGATCAAACCAAAGAGAAAAATGGTTGCCTTCCACGAAGAGCAATGATACCATAATGACACTACAATGGAACTCCTCATGTAGGGAGTGCAATCTATGCCTGAAGTAATTCAAGTGTCTACATTTCAGGGGGGCACTGATTAGAGTGGTTCACCTCTAAACGAACTTTCACACAGGATGGTTGTTCTACACATATACATCCCGTAGTTTAGTTAACGAGCATTCCTTTCCAATTGGAACCCACCTCTCCCTCCGGCGCTACAATGGTCAACATCCTGTCCTTGTCGAACGTCTCCAGCTGTGCATTCTCGTGGAAGTTGCAGTCATCCAATACCACGTTGCCATAGTTACGCATCCCCTCCTGACGGCCGATGACCAGGTCTTCGTTAAGACCCAACTGAATGTCTGCAGTGGAGGGAATCACACACCAAAGCAATCGTTTCTTTGCCAGCAGGGTGTTCCTTGCCCTGGTTATGGTGGTCTAGTGCCCTGCTTGGCAGAGTTTAATCAAAGAGGGACAACAATGGAGTGGAAGAGGAGGGGTGGAGGTGGAAGAGGATGGGGAGGGGAGGGGAGGGGAGGGGAGGGGAGGGGAGGGGAGGGGAGGGGAGGGGAGGGAGGGGAGGGGAGGGGAGGGGAGGGGAGGGAGGGGAGGGGAGGGAGGGAGGAGGTGGGTATTTCCTAAAACATACTTTCCCCCTCTCCTAGCTTGGGGAATGCTTCATGAAAATATAATTAAAGCAGCACACAGAACTACACCTCCAAGCCTGTACATTGAGAATGTATCAAAGTTCTACTTGTCAACTTAGAAGGCAGAGTGCTGGGAAAGGGAGAAGAGAGGCATTGAAATTACCTGCTGTTCCAGAGAGAAAGCTTCTCATCAAGATGCAGCCATCCAGGTGTGAGCGAAGAACATTTCCCTGCACAGCGGGAGGTGTGTGGAGGGGAGTGTGTGAGGTGAGGGAGGTGTGTGGAGGGGAGTGTGTATTATGTGTGGAGAGGAAAGAACGTATGTTGGTAAGAGGGTTGCATGTGGAAGTATGTGTGGGATGAAGGAGGTGTGGGATGAGGGAGGTGTGGGATGAGGGAGGTGTGGGATGAGGGAGGTGTGGGATGAGGGAGGGGGTGGGATGAGGGAGGTGTGGGATGAGGGAGGAGGTGTGCGATGAGGGAGGGGTGTGGGATGAGGGAGGAGGTGTGGGATGAGGGAGGAGGTGTGGGATGAGGGAGGAGGTGTGGGATGAGGGAGGAGGTGTGGATGAGGGAGGAGGTGTGGGATGAGGGAGGAGGTGTGGGATGTACAACACTGATACTCAGAACATGTACGTGTGTGTTATTTAACCCTTTCAGAACTAACGTTTGGTGCTATTAAGACAGTCAGTCTCTCCAGGACATCAATGAATAGTTCGTTCTTCTGCTTCCTCTAAAAGTGGAGAAATCACTTTCTGAGATGTGGCAAAATAATGTGTATCACAAATTTTTTTAATTAATTATCACAAACACTAAAATTAAACTAGCAAAGCATGGGCCAGCATCGCCCTGAGCATTTTGCCTCATTAACACAACCGACAAATGGCAATACATGTTGTGTATGTGTGTATGTAATATACTTTGTGTGTCCTCTACATATGTGAATGACCACGCCCACTAGTACCACTGATTGTTGGGAGGTGGGTGTGGTACAAACATCATTAAGGAGAGTGAGGTCATATCCACCAAAACAAACCCACCACTCCAAACGCTAAAGAACCATACACAAAAAAAGAATGAAAGGCCAACCAGCACCTACTACTCCATAGCAGGGCACCAACTCCCTTCCATCACACTCACCTTCTCCTGCCCCCCTCCCCTGCCCTTCTCTGCCCTCATCCTCCCTATCCTTGCCCTTCACTCCTCTCCTGCCCTCCCTCCTCTCCCTGCCCTCCCTTCTCCTGCCCCTCCCCTTCCCTCCTCTTGTCATATTCTTGCTTGCTTGGGAGGGGTGTGTCCATGTTGATTGAAATTAAGGCCCAGCAGAGAAATATACATGGGAAGTGGCTAATGTCATATGGAAAGGGCATATAAAGTGGGAGGGGCATATAAAATGGGAGGGACATATAATGGGGGAGTGGCACATAATATTGGAGTGGCATATAATGGGTGAGGGGTTTGGAAAGATCACCTGGGATGGGGGAGTGGGGAGGGGAGGGGCACATACCATGGAATCCACAGAGAGGGCAATGGGTTTGTTAGCAGCTGTGCTTGGCAGAGTCTTCTTATTGGCCAGGGATTGGTCCTTCTCCATCAGCACCTCACAGGGCTCGTTACACACATAGGATTTCAGCATCTCTGTCGAGGTGCCTTGAGGGTAGCCGAAGTCCTGTGCAAGAATGGGGGAGGGTGTGAAGGGGAGGGTGTGCACTAGCAAGAATGGGGTCATACAGTAGCTCATTTTGACGAGTGATTTGCTGACAAGAAGTTAAGTAATTGAAACTTTAAGGATTATTCCTCTGGTGGAAGCATTCATATTCTGATGTACGAGTGTGTAGGTATAAAATACAAAATCTATTTAACGAGAGCAGCGTTCATTATGCAATTACACTGACGGAGGAGTCTACAAAGAAGGATGTACATCAACTGTTGTGAGCTACACAGCCGCAAACTGCATGAGTGTGCTATTGAAACTGAAGCCTCCAAGCCTTCATGCAGTAATCATCTTAAACAACCTTTCAATCGTCATGGTTACTAATGGTCACTATGTGGATGGAAGTGATGTGGCAACAAGAGGTTAAACGGATAAATCCCACAGAGTCCCAAGATATGTTTACTATCACGGGCCTTTGAACCACCCTAGGTGCCAAGTGGATTTACACACTGCAGGATCGAGAAAGCATGTCTTTGGAGTCACGTAGTGCACAGGGGCACTGCACCGCAAAGACAATGCAACGCGGTCATTATCGCACCAATAGAAAACACCATACTAGTAAAAATGTCTTACCAATACTTCATCCAGTAGCTCGTAGATAAGAACAAAGTTTAGCCGTATGGCCTCCTCGTTTAACAGGCCACAGTAATCCTTGCATAGCCCAGCAATCCTGTGGTGTGAGTGTGTGTGTATGTGTGTGCGGTGTGTGTGTGTGCATATGAGGCATGTGTGTGTGTGTGTGTGTGTGCATATGAGGCATGTGTGTGTGTATGTGTGTGTGCACGTGTGTGTGTGTGTGTGCGTTATGTGGATGTGCGCGTTTGTGCATCAAAAACGTTTGTGTGAATGCATTGGTTGTGTGAGGAGGGAACGTTCGGAACTAATCAGAAAGTACTGAAGCTAACTTATTCAACACGGTTACAGTATGCCACGCCCCCACAAGACCATCAACAAACACAGCGCCTCTTACCTTATCAACAGCTCCAAGACAAGAGCCGGAGCGACATTGAATTTCGTAGCCCCGACGAAAAATAGACCATTTCTTCCTGACGTACACAAAATGCACTCCATCGGTACTTTCCTAATGTTAAGGACGGGTGTTTTGCGATGGCACACGAAGTACGGGGCTAAGGCGTCACCTCTACTTACTATAGCCGGAGGCGGCAGAGAGTCCTTGGTGTCCTTCCAAGTCTTTACTTGCTTGAAGAAGAGCTCCGGTGTGGATTTGGGAGCGTCAGCTCTGTCTGGGGTCCGTGGGTTAAAGTACGCACTTGGAGAAAATAAACCCAAATCCAGCTAACCCGCGCTTACTATGCCGCATTTTAGAACAATTAATAAAAAACATGCTCCCTAAAGATGCAAAGGATACAGTCCCTGAAGACTATAGTGTCGCCCCTGGCAGACAGGATGAAGAACTGCGACAGCATTGCCCAAGACTCACAATCTCGTCCCCCTACCAATGAATATATAGTTACGTTAGGTCATTGTACGTGGGCCTTAATTATTCATTAAACCGCCAGGGGGACGGATCCCCACACAAATACGAATTGACTAAGAACAGCGGCAGGGTTTTCTAGTCGAGGGGGGGGGGGGGGGGGGGGGGGGGGGGATGATGTAATGACTTAGGTGTGGCAGATCAGTAGCACAAAACACCTTCCCCCACCGCTACCACGGCGGCTGTGGGCGGTACGGTAAAACTCCTGCCATTGAAGGGTTGTTGTTTACAGTATTAAATCATGCTTTCAACTATGTGACAATGGATATGATGTCATGACTAAAAAGTGATGAAGGTGACATTTCTGCTCTCTTGGAAAGGGTGTGCACACTGCTTAAGGTATTAAAATGTGATCCCACCACAATCGGATCCAACTGTGCGCAGCTCAAAAAGATCACAGTGACATTGTCAGAAAGCTTAGAAGTGACTATGGATGTGATGTCGTGGCTAAGGATGGATGGTGGCAGTAACACTCCTCTCCACCTTGCTGCCTTGGAAGGGTCACTGTCCACAGTGTGCACACTGATTGATGAATTCAAGTGTGACCCTAACACAAAAGAGTTCAAGGGCAGAATACCATTGCATCATGCAGCTCATCAGGAATATGGATTTGATGTCATGGTGAGGTATAGTGGTGGCAATACTCCTCCCCACTTTGCTGCTTCAGGAGGATCACTGTCTACAGTGTGCTCACTCATTGATGAATTCAGACGTGAATGACCCAAGTGCGCAGCACCACTACACTGCGCTGCTCAATTGGGTCATGTGAATATTGTCAGAGAAGCTTGCGTGTGACTATGGATGTGATGTCGTGTCAGTAGTAGAAGGCAGCAACATTCCTCTTGATGCTGCTGCATTTGGAGGTTTCACTGTCTGTCAGTGTGCACACTGATTGATGAATTCAAGTGTGATCCTAACACAAAAGGCTTCAAGGGCATTATAGTATGCTGCTGAAAAGGCTCACGTTGACATTTGCAGGAAACGTGTACGTGACTATGGATGTTATGTTATGGCTAAAGATGATGATGACGATGATGTTTAACATTCCTCTCCACCTTGCTGCCTTGGAAGGGTTACTGTCTGCTGTGCACACTGATTGACGAATTTAAGTGTGATCCTAACACAAGGGTATGAGGATACAGAAACAACACTGTTACTATGCTGCTCAATAGGATTGTTATGACACTGTCAGGATATGATGTTGGTGAAGCGTGGGCAAACATGCCCTGATGCTGTATGTGTGCATGAAACTTTGAACTAAAGTGTAGTCTGTGGTAACCTATGGATACCTATGGATACTTTTTTATTAACATGGAGCTGTGAAATGTAGCATGGCGTGTTGAGTTACTATACATGAATAAGTATGATTGTGCGGATTGGATGGAATGCTTGTGATCATATTGGTTGAAAACCGATAATCACACTACATACTGTGATGTAAGAATATGATGAATGTTTTTTCATGGTTAGAATGAAGGACTTTGTGATCAAAAGATCAGCTTGAATCTCCTATCAATTACAGCGTGGAAAACGAGCTATGCAAATGCTATATGAATGAAATATAAATATTTGCAGCTTTGGATGTAATCAAGGTAAGCTGGGACATAGTTTACACCATTTGACAAATTAAACCCTACACGTACGTCACTATAAGACACCTATTCATCTTATACCCACACATATGAACAAGTTTGCAAAAATGGAATCTCTTCACATTTTTATAACATCAAATAGATTTATCATACATACGTCTTGGGACACAGGGAGGGACATACATGTACATACCCAGTTTTACTTCCAAGAGGGTGTAGTGCTTTGCTGCCTTGGTGCTTGGAATACATTCAGTCCCCCAAAGTAGCATCTTCAGCTAGTCCACTTCCGTCATGGAAGAGCATGTCCACAACTGGAGCTGACTTGGAGCAGAGAATGCTGAAAAGAAACACAAGCAACTGGCATAGCGAGAACATAGTATGGGAATCTCTGTAGCTACTGTTAAAAGCCATACCATTTCTTCAAAGCCATGAAAGACACACCACAACTTGATACACATACAAATGAAATTTTATTTGATCAAAATTGTTTGCAAAAATTTTACTAAATGTTATCAAAATTTGAATATCTCCGTAGTACTTTGCTGCCTTGTTGCAGTCAGGTCTCACACACAACATGCCAGGGATGATGTCCTTGGGTTGCTTGAAGGGAATGCACAGAGCCTTTGCTCCCATGGCTGGAGCTCCAGGTTCAGATGGTTCATCCCTGGCATTGCAAAGGCAACATGATCACAAACACACACCCACACACACACACACATGCACACACACATGCACACACACACCACACACAAACACCCACACACACCACACACAAACACACACACACACCACACACACACACAACCCATACACACATGCACACACACGCACACACACATACGTCACATGTACACACACACATGCACACACACGCACACACACACATACGTCACATGTACACACACATGCACACACGCACACACATACACATACGTCACATGTACACACACATGTACACACACACATGCACACACACACACATGCACACACACATGCACACACACCACACAAACACCCACACACACCACACACACACATGCACACACACGCACACACACACACATGCACACACACGCACACACACACACACACACACACAAATACGTCTACACCATCATACAAGAATCAATTGCAGAAAGAGGCAAAAAAATGGAATCCAGGCTAACAAGAGCCTGAGAGGAAGCTCAATTTATATTAATGTCCAGTTTGGTATAGAATTCATCCCAGTTCTCTGTGATCACTATGTGAGAGTCAAGTTATGTTTAGCACTAAGGAAAGAGAGAATAGAACTTTGCACATGTCCTGCTCAATATGCATTTTTTGCAGACCGAATTTCCCTCTTCTGTAATGGTCTAATCCATCCACTTTAGAGTCAAGGATGGTTTGTGGCAGATGTTCAATAGTTATTTATACACGGAAGACGCAGATTTGCGTCTGCAGCCCTGGCTGTATAGCATGTGCTCCATGACATTGCCAGTGGTTTAGACAGCCATAAACGAGTGATTGTTACCAACAGGGTCTGTGCAAAAGTTAAAATAGCTATATCTTACAGTCTTCATGTTAGGGGAGGGATGCAGTGTGTGATAAGGTCTTCGAACCTGCAACGTAAACACTGCACACTTAGCAGGCATACACGGCTATCAACACCTCACTAAGTACACTCAGCTTACATTCCATGGCTACCAACACATCCCTAAGTACACTCATCGTCCTCCATTAGGTGCAATCTTGGTTTCAGTAGATCTAGATGGAAACGATGCTATAGGATAGTGATGTGTTGGTACATAAAGTGGTTAACCAAAGTTGTGGGTTATCAACCTTCAGCCAGCTAGCTACTAGGGAGAAAATAGACTGTGCTCCCTGAGTACTTCGCATGATGACAGGGAGGCCTGGTGGTCTCCAGCAGTTAAGGAGACACACCTACCTTCCTTGCTTCACACACACACACACACACACACACACACACACACACACATGCCCACACACACACACACATGTGCACACACACACGTGCACACACACACATGCACACACATGTGCACACACACACATGCACACACACACGTGCACACACACACATGCACACACATGTGCACACACACATGCACACATACACGTGCACACACACATGCACAAACACACACATGCCTACACACATGCACACACATGTGCACACACACACACGTGCACACACACATGCACACACATGTGCAAACACACACATGCACACACATGTGCACACACACACATGTACACACACACATGCACACACATGTGCACACACACATGCACACACACACATGTGCACACACACACATGCACACACACACACATGCACACACACACATGCACACATGGACACACACACACGCACATGCACACAGAGGAAGCTCTGCCCACAGAGGGATGCTGATGCAACACAGAGGAAGGTGCATGGGTGTATTTGAATGAAGATACCTGTCCCCTCCCCTATGATGAAGATACCTGTCCCCTCCCCTATGATGAAGATACCTGTCCCCTCCTCTATGATGAAGATACCTGTCCCCTCCCCTATGATGAAGATACCTGTCCCCTCCCCTATGATGAAGATACCTGTCCCCTCCCTAATGATGAAAATACCTCTGTAGTAGTTCTGATGCACCTCTTTATGAACGCCTCTCCTCATGGCTGCCAACTTCCTTCTTCAAAATGGTGGCTATATGTACTGAAGAGCTGTTCCATACCAATGAGTGTTTGAGACAAACATACATTGGAAAAACACGTATGCTCTTCTCTGCCTCTCAAATTGACACGCCCCAGAGATATGGAAGGGCATCCTACATACTGTAAGGCCAACTAATTTGGAATGGTGCAATTTTTGGAATGATGCATTTTGTAGCAGTCGTCATAACATGGTTTTGGAAGATGACTCCATTTGGAAGTACCTGTGTAGTACATCTGACACTGCTTCAATATTAGTGTTGCAAAATTTCTAGCGTTCCAAAATAGTTGGCCCTACAGTAATTGCATGCACTCCATGCAATCTGCTTGGTAGCAGCATAGATATGTAAGACTGATTAATCAGTACCATGATATTTATCAGATAACGCCACAGTTAATTTGAATGTATTCGATAAAGAAAAATAATTACGATTGAACGTGCTCTTTCTCCCCTGCTTGTAGATGATAGGAGAACAGAGAGTTGCCCTGCGTGTTAGGAAGTAAAAACAAAGTTGTTAAATAGTGATGGCAAAAATGCTATACAACCAGGCAACAGGGAAACACAAATACAAAGTGACCACAGGACAGACACACATACACCCCACATAAGTACACACACAAGCACGCACCACCTGGCAGCCAGTTTAGCTTGATTTTGGACAACCTACTTTAGTTGATATTCGGCATTAATCAGTTAACGTTGTATGTGTGTGTGTGTGTGTGTGTGTGTGTGTGTGTGTGTGTGTGTGTGTGTGTGTGAGTGTGTGTGTGTGTGTGTGTGTGTGTGTGTGTGTGTGTGTGTGTGTGTGTGTGTGTGTGTGTGTGTGTGTGTGTGCATGCGAGCACAATTAAGCAACCTGGAAGCTATACTGTAGTTCGATTTATTGTGCACACAATCAAGACTAGTTTGGTTGATGCCAATTACGTATGGGACACCATTCTAGAGATCGTGCAATCCACTTCAATAATAAACAAGAGTCTAACAATAAGGGAAAATGTAATAGTCCTATAGCACGTGTAGGATATTATGTGCTAAATATGGGACTACATGTATTACATTAGTGATCTACCCGCAGTGCATAACTTGGGTCTGGGTACGAGACTACCCTCCCTCCCTCCCCAAATAGCTTATATCACTTGCACTGTCTTCTTGTTTAGTCTGTCAGGCCTAGCGTTTTGTACAACTCAAATCTTATTGCTATAACAATACATACAAAGCGAAAATGCTGGTCAGGAAGGAGGGGGGACGAGAATAATTCCGGGACTGGGAACGAGGACAGGCAGTACCCTTTTGTTCTCTACAACAGCGCGATTTTGCGATGTAAAACAACGACGAAACTGCTCACTTTTGTTTTATCGTTCGATTCAAAAAACAAGCTAAACGATCCGATCGTCTGGAGTCTTGTTAGAAACGGAGCGAGTGTTTTTAATGATATTCATAGTCGGGGTCAAGTTCTATTCGATAGATAAAAATCATTCGATCTAATATCTATCACATTGACATCGTTACGACGTTACGACGTGGGCAACGTACACAGAGCGAAGAGAACGTACTCACTTGAGGGTAAGAAGGTCTAATACGCCAAAAAAGGACATCAGAAAAAGTGCTTATTAGAGCGTAAACGTCAGCCCCAGGCTGCCTGTACTTCAAAGGACCTGCCCACTCTAACCTAGTTGTGGAATAGGGCTGAAACACTGCGATGAGAGGTACGAAAGTTTTGGCCAGCAGCATACTTTTGTAAATTGCCTAAGTACTACGTTCTTGGGGAAAAAACCCCGGCACTCGTTATAGTGACACTAACGGTCAAACAGATTGCGTAAAATTGCTTGTGTAAGGGACTATATAACATGGCTGAAGATAAATACGGTGATACTTCTCTCCACCTTGCTGCCTTTGGAGGGTCACTGTTCAGAGTGTGCACACTGATTGATGAATTCAAGTGTGACCCTAACACAAAAGGATCTGAGGGCAGAATACCGCTACACTACGCTGCTCAACAGGGTCATGTGGACATTGTCAGGAAGCTTGTATATGGCTATGGATGTGATATAATGACTAAAGACAAAAATGGAGACACTCCTCTCCACTATGCTGCCTTGGGAGGGTCACTGTCTGTAGTGTGCATACTGATTGAGGAATTCAAGTGTGATTCTAATGCAAAAGGATATAAGCACAGGACACCATTGCATTATGCTACTCTAAAGGGTCATGTTGGCATCGTCAGGAAGCTTGTATGTGACTATAAATGTGACATCTTGGCTAAAGATGAAAATGGTGATACATCTCTCCATCTCTCTGCTTTGGCAGGGTCACTGTCTGTAGTGTGCACTCTGATTGATGAATTAAAATGTGACCCAAACACGGTAGGATCTGCGGGTAGAATGCCTTTACATCACGCTGCTCAGCAGGGTCACATTGATCTTGTCAGGATACTTGTATGTGACTATGGATGTGATGTCATGGCAAAAGATAATGATGGTGACACTCCTCTCCACTTTGCTACCTTAGGTGGGTCACTGTCTGTAATATGCACATTGATTACTGAATTCAAGTGTGACCCTAGTACAAAGGGATCTGTTGGCAGAATACCATTACACTACGCTGCCCAAAATGGCCATATTGACATTGTCCGGAAGCTTATACTTGACTATGGATGTGATGCTAGGGCTAAAGATAATGAAGATAATACTCCACTCCATATTGCTACCTTTGGAGGGTCACTGTCCACTGTGTGCACACTGATTGATGACTTCAAGTGTGACCCTAACACAAAGGGATCCAATGGCAGAATACCATTGCATTGCGCAGCTCAAATGGGTCATGATAACATTGTCGGTAAACTTGTACTTAACTATGAGTGTGATGTCATGGCTAAAGATGATAGTAGTGACACTCCTCTCCACCTTGCTGCATTGGGAGGGTCATTGTCAACAGTATGCATACTGATTGATGAATTCAATTGTGATCCTAACACAAGGGGATCCCAGAGTAGAGTGCCATTGCATCTTGCTGCTCAAAGTGGTAATGCTGATATTTTGAGGAAGCTTGTGTACAACTGTAGATGTGATGTCATGGCTGTAGATGATAATGGTGACACTCCTCTCCACCTTGCTATCTTAAAAGGGTCACTGTCCACAGTGTGCACATTGATTGCTGAATTAAAATGTGACCCTAACACAGAAGGATTCGAGGGAAGAACACCCTTGCATTATGCTGCTCAACAGGGTCATATTGACATCATACGGATGCTTGTACGTGACTATGGATGTGATGTGATGGCTAAAGATAATAATGGTGACACTCCTCTCCACCTTGCTGTCTTAGAAGGGTCGCTATCCACAGTGTGCACATTGATTGCTGAATTAAAATGTGACCCTAACACAGAAGGATTCGAAGGAAGAACACCCTTGCATTATGCTGCTCAACAGGGTCATATTGACATCATACGGATGCTTGTACGTGACTATGGATGTGATGTGATGGCCAAAGATAATAATGGTGACACTCCTCTCCACCTTGCTGTCTTAGAAGGGTCACTGTCCACAGTGTGCACATTGATTGCTGAATTAAAATGTGACTCTAACACAGAAGGATTCGAGGGAAGAACACCCTTGCATTATGCTGCTCAACAGGGTCATATTGACATCATACGGATGCTTGTACGTGACTATGGATGTGATGTGATGGCCAAAGATAATAATGGTGACACTCCTCTCCACCTTGCTGTCTTAGAAGGGTCGCTATCCACCATTTGCATACTGATTGATGAATTCAATTGTGATCCTAACACATGGGGATCCCAGGGTAGAATGCCATTGCACCATGCTGCTCAAATTGGTAATGTTGATATTTTCAGAAAACTTGTGTGTGACTATGGATGTGATGTCATGGCTGCAGATGATGAAGGTGACACTCCCCTCCATCTTTCCGCTATTGGAGGCTTATCGTTCACCATGTGTGCATTGATTGATGAGTTCCAGTGTGATCCCAACACAAAGGGATCAAAAGGCAAAGTACCATTACATTATGCTGCTCAATATGGTCACGTTGATACTGTCAGGAGGCTTGTATATGATTATGGCTGTGATGTCAGAGTTAAAAACACTTATGGCAGCACTGCTCTCCACCTTGCTGCCTTTGGAGGGTCATTGTCTACGTTATGCACACTGATTGATGAATTTAAGTGTGACCCTAACACAAAGGGATCAGATGGCAGAATACCATTGCACTATGCTGCTCAAAAAGGTCATGTTAATGTTATCTTGAAGCTAGTACGTGACTACGGATGTGATGTCATGACTAAAGATGATAATGGGGACACTCCTCTTCACCTTGCAGCCTTTGGAGGGTCACTGACCACGGTGCGCATACTAGTTGACGAATTCAAATGTGATCCTAACACAAAGGGATCCAACGGCAAAATTCCATTGCATTATGCTGCTCAAGTGGGTCAACTTGATATTGTCAGGAAGTTTCTACATGATTATGGATGTGATTTCATGGCACAAGATAAAACTGGTGATGCACCTCTCCACCTTGCTTCCATGGGTGGGTCATTGTCTGTAGTGTGCACATTGATTAATGAATTCAAGTGTGATCCTAACATAAAAGGATCAAATGGCAGAATTCCATTGCACTGTGCTGCTCAAAATGGTCATATTGAAATTGTTAAGGAGCTTGTATGTAACTATGGGTGTGATGTCATTGTGAAAAACAATTATGGCAGCAGTGCTCTTCATCTTGCTGCCTTGGGAGGGTCACTGTCCACAGTCTGCACACTGATTGAGGAATTCAAGTGTGATCCTAACACAAAGGGATCTGACTGTAGAATACCGCTACACTACGCTGCTCAAAATGGTCATGTAGACATTGTCAGGAAACTTGTAAATCACTATGGATGTGATGTCATGGCTGTAGATGATAATGGTGACACTCCTCTCCACCTTGCTGTCTTAAAAGGGTCACTGTCCACAGTGTGCACATTGATTGCTGAATTAAAATGTGACCCTAACACAGAAGGATTCGAGGGAAGAACACCCTTGCATTATGCTGCTCAACAGGGTCATATTGACATCATACGGATGCTTGTACATGACTATGGATGTGATGCGATGGCTAAAAATGATAATGGTGACACTCCTCTCCACCTTGCTGTCTTAGAAGGGTCACTGTCCACAGTGTGCACATTGATTTCTGAATTAAAATGTGACCCTAACACAGAAGGATTCGAAGGAAGAACACCCTTGCATTATGCTGCTCAACAGGGTCATATTGACATCATACGGATGCTTGTACGTGACTATGGATGTGATGTGATGGCCAAAGATAATAATGGTGACACTCCTCTCCACCTTGCTGTCTTAGAAGGGTCACTGTCCACAGTGTGCACATTGATTGCTGAATTAAAATATGACTCTAACACAGAAGGATTCGAGGGAAGAACACCCTTGCATTATGCTGCTCAAAAGGGTCATATTGACATCATACGGATGCTTGTACGTGACTATGGATGTGATGTGATGGCCAAAGATAATAATGGTGACACTCCTCTCCACCTTGCTGTCTTAGAAGGGTCACTGTCCACAGTGTGCGCAATGATTGATGAATTCAAGTGTGACCCCAACACAAATGGATCACAAGGCAACTTGCCATTACATTATGCTGCTGAAATGGGTCATGTTGACACTGTCCGGAAGCTTGTACTTGATTACCGCTGTGATGTCACAGTTAAAAACACTTATGGCAGCACTCCTCTCCACCTTGCTGCCTTTGGAGGTTCACTATCTACATTATGCACACTGATTGATGAATTCAAGTGTGACCCTAACACAAAAGAAAGCAAGGGCAGAATACCATTGCACTATGCGGCTCAAAAAGGTCATGTTGATGTTATCTTGAAGCTTGTACATGTCTACGGATGTGATATCATGACTAAGGATGATGATGGAGACACTGCTCTTCATTTAGCTGCCTTGGGAGGGTCACTGTCCACAGTGTGTGCACTAGTTGACGAATTGAAATGTGATCCTAACACAAAGGGATCCAAGGGCAGAATATCATTACATTACGCTGCTCGAAGTGGCCATGTTCACATTGTCAGAAAGCTTGTTTACGACTGTGGATGTGACATAATGGCTTGTGACAAAGATGGTGACACTCCCCTCCATCTTGCTTCCTTTGCAGGGTCACTGTCCATGGTGTGCACATTGATTGATGAATTCAAGTGTGACCCTAACACAAAGGATTTCAGGGGCAGAATACCATTACATTATGCTGCTCAAAAAGGTCATGTGGATATTATCAGAAATCTTGTAGGCAAGTATGGATGTGATGTCATGGGTAAAGATAAAAATGGCGACACACCTTTCCACTGTGCTATCTTTGGAGGGTTACATTCTGTAGTTTGCACACTGATTGATGAATTCAAATGTGACCCTAACACAAAAGGATTCAAGGGAAGAGTGCCATTGCATTGCGCTGCTCAAAATGGTGATGTCGACATAGTCAGGAAGCTAGCACATGACTGTCTATGTAATGTGATGGTTAAAGATGATGAAGGTGACACTCCTCTCCACCTTGCTGCATTGAATGGGTCACTAGTTGTATTATATTCATTGATTGATGAGTTTAAATGTGATCCTAGCGCAAAGGGATCCAAGGGCAGAATTCCATTGCATTATGCTGCTCAAAATGATCATGTTGAGATTGTCAGGATGCTAGTACGTGACTACGAATGCGATGTCATGGCAAAAAATGATGATGGTGACACCTCTCTACTTCTTGCTGCCATGAGTGGGTCACTGTTCACAGTTTGCACACTGATAGATGAATTCGATTGTGACCCTAACACAAAGGGATATGCAGGTAAAATACCATTGCATTATGCAGCTCAAAATGGTCATGTTGACATTGTCAGGATGCTAGTACGTGACTACGAATGCGATGTCATGGCAAAAAATGATGATGGTGACACCTCTCTACTTCTTGCTGCCATGAGTGGGTCACTGTTCACAGTTTGCACACTGATAGATGAATTCGATTGTGACCCTAACACAAAGGGATATGCAGGTAAAATACCATTGCATTATGCAGCTCAAAATGGTCATGTTGACATTGTCAGGACACTTATACATGATTATGGATGTGATGTCATGGCTAAACATGATGGTGGAGACACCACCCTACACTTTGCAGCCTTGGGAGGGTCTCTGTCCACAGTGTGCACACTGATTGATGAATTCAAGTGTGACCCTAACACAAAGGGATTTGAGGGCAGAATACCATTGCATCACGCTGCTTATCAGGGTCACGTTGACATTGTTAGGAAGCTTATACATGACTGTGGGTGTGATCCCATGGCTAAAAACAATTGTGGCAGTACTCCACTTCACCTTGCTGCCTTCGGAGGTTCACTGTCAGCAGTGTGCACACTAATTGATGAGTTTAAGTGTGAACCTAATGCAAAGGAATCTGATGGCAGAACACCATTGCATTTCGCTGCTCAAAAGGGTCATCTTGACATTGTACGGATGCTTGTGTTTTATTATGGATGTGATATCAATGTTGTAGATGACTACGGCAGAACATTCTGGCATTGCATAACTAAAAAAGGAAATGGGCCCATTATGTACCAAATAACTGAAAGTGTTCAAGTTACGTACTCCAAAAAGTTGTCATTTAATAGTCCAATATCGGATCGTGTGCTGGTATTGGGTTATCCAGGAGCTGGTAAGAGTACTCTAGTAGAGGCATTGAAGTCAGATTTACATTTCAGTCGGCAAGTAAGCAACGATCTGTCTCATACTGCTGGAATCATTCAGCGGCATATATGTGAGGGAAGGAGATATGGGAGAGTCATCTTCTATGACTTTGCAGGAGATCCACAGTTCAACTTTAGTCAGGCTGCTGTTATGGAACAAATTGCTTTCACTGAGTGCACTATTGTCCTAGTTGTAGTTGATATGAGTAAACCAGTAACAATGTATGGCATCTGGTATTGGCTTCAGCTTGTATCCCATGCTACCAAGAAATTTCCCAAAGTGATCATCGTTGGAAGTCATGCTGACCTTCTCCCTCCATTAGGAAGAGACCCAGAGAGAGAACTGTCTCAGATATGCAAGGATTTGTCATTAGTTCTAAAAGCTGAGCTTCCCTCCGCAAGCCTTGACACAGTCGCTCACATATCACTGGACTGTCGTTACACGAAGTCAGAATATCTCCATAAGCTGCACTTTTTGATCCAACGTTGTTTTAATAATCATGATTCAAGGAGTATAAGTCCTGAAGCTTTGAATCTTCGTCAGATTCTCAGTGCAATTGTAAAAGATTCCCTGGCTTGTACCTTTTCAGATGTAGAACGGCATATCACGCAACATGGAGTAGGCCTTTCAAGTGATCCACTCTACCTCCTTTGCTGGACCAAGGAGCTAGAGTCATATGGATATGTGCTTGTTCATTTCAATAAAACCAACTGTTCTGACAGCTGGATCATTACTGATGTTCAGCAGCTCATAAATACAGTGCATGAACGTTTGTTCTCAGAGAAGGCTAAACATGTAAGAGGCACCTCTTCCAATCTCGGTCTGATCTCTGTCTCTCAGCTGAGTATTCACTTTCCCCACCTTCCTCCATCAGTGCTGGTGTCCTGTTTTGAGTTCCTCCACTACTGTATCAAGATTGATGACCATAATGTCCTAGTTGAGGATCAGACCATGAGTACACAAGTGTCTGGTGAGAAGACAGCATATCTTTTCTTCCCAGCTCTGCTTGAAAAAGTCAGGTCTGACGTGAAGTGGTGCATGATTCAAAATAATGTACACGTACTGGGATGGTACCTTAGCTGCAATAGTCAATGCTCTTCCTTTCCACCTTGCTTTGTGTATGTTCTCTTGTTGAAGTTGGCATTTGAGTATTCTCTTCCTCATGAGGGTAGTGACGACACCCCTCATAGAGGAATTAAACGTCGATGTAATGTGTGGAGGAATGGTATTCATTGGTTGATGGAAACTGGTGTAGAGGGATTTGTAGAAGTGGTGAAGGAAAGCAGAGGAGTGGTGGTGGTAATGAGAAGTGAGCTTAAAATGGAGTGTGGGAGAATATTGAGTTTGGTGGTTAAGAAAATTTCTAGTATCCTTAAAGAATTCTGCCATGCACTGGTAGCCACAGAGTACCTGCTTGATCCAAAGGAGCTACAAACACTAAGTTCGCTTCCAGAGGTAGACTCTCTACAATTATACCTAATGACTAGTGTGAAGAGGATGCTTAGTGGGAACGAGGGCAAAATATTTATGGTTATTAGTGAAAGTGGAAACGGGTTCCTGAAGTCACTGGACATAGGTTTCCTTCAACAGTATCCTCTATGGGGTAAGTTCAGAAAGGTATAATGATCACGTATTCAGTTTTGTATCGTTCCATTCTAGATCATACTTGTGCAGACACAAGGATTCCAGGTAGAAAGCACATGTTTAGAGTTAGGCGATCTCATACGTGCATAATGTAACCCTCCCCCTAGCCATGCTGACTATTGCAACCATGATCAAGGCTATTGAATCTCTGTCTGATTGGAGAAAACTTGGAACGTATTTGGGTATTCCAGCTCATGTCCTGAAAACCATAGCTGAGGACCATCCAGGAAATGCTGAGAAGTGCAGGGATGCCATGGTGGAGACTTGGCTCCACATCAACCCTTCAGCCACATGGACGGATGTAATGGAGGCTGTGGGGAAGCTTCCTGATGTGGCCATTGCCCATACCATCAAGAATGCATCATCCAGCCAAGGTAAGCCACATACATCTCAACGTTTTGCTCGACTGTACTGCCATATTGTTCCCTGCAGACACTAAACTTGCAACCCTTCATCAGCACCTCCATACCATCAGTGACTGGTACCTCCTGGGTATGCATCTTGGGTTACCAGACACCAAACTGGACCAGATCAAAAAGGACTCTCCATGTTCCACATCTGAGTGCCTTCTCCAAATGCTACAGTTCTGGCTTCAGAATGGCAGCAACATCTCGTGGTCATCCATTGGTGAAGCCATGGCAAAGATGCCTGACGTTGTGTGTGCACAAAATGTTGAACAACAAAACCAGACTAGTCTACAGTGAACGATGTTATGTGCTTGATTTAGAGTTCAGTCCCTATAACTTACATGTGCCTTGGTATATACTGTATGAATGCTATTCCTTGCACTGCAAAAGTACAAGTGCAGTAAGAATAGGTCCCTTTTTTTTTTTTTAAGTAAGGTGTGTTTGTGATGGGAATGCTTAAAATCAGATTGTGGGCAACAAACTACATTATACTGTTATATGTGTGTAAGTAGGCACATCACATAATGTAGCTAACTGCGGGTTATAATAATACCCATGATTGTAGATCTCTGTACTAACACAATAATCCCAATATAATTATGTAACTAAAACATTCATTACAAGACTGGATTCACAAATATGCATGCGTACCTAAAGGTAACTGTTTTACACTTACAAATTTGTGGACAGACACACACATGAATACAATGAGCTAACTGTATACAAAGCGCCACCACTGTCATCATCCATGCACACCAGTGCAGTAGGCTTCCAGACCTCCATTTTACTCCTCCACCTCATACACATAATTTAGATGCTCTAGCTTAGTAAAAGCAATCTGGCCCAAACAGCACAAACAGCACGTTGAACAGTAGAGACTCAGCCATCATGGAGTTGATGATATTGGAGGATGTCAAATGTAGTACACTCAGCATCAGTGAGTACTCAATGGCTGTTGGTCTGTCTTCAAGTTTATGTACATGTGGATGGTTCCAGCACATTATACGGCCCTGCTATCAAATTTCAAACATGACTGTAGGCATCCATATGCACCTGCCGGGCTAGATCTTTTTGCAGCACTGAGCATTTCTGGAGCATTGTATTGCAAGCACATAATTTCAAGGCTGCCTGAAGGTTTAACCTCTTGTTTGACCAGGCATATGGTTTGGCAGAATGAAGGTTTAAGCTTGGGGGGGGGGGGTGTTACTTATTGAACTACTATTGCGTAGTCTGGGGACCAGACTGCCAGGGTGTCCCGTCCCCAGACTATGTGTAGGAGTTACAAATGTAGTCTCATGTAGTCTGGGGACCAGATCACCAGGTATCTGGTCCCCAGGCTAAGGGTGTAGGAGTTACAAATGTTCTGGGACCTGACTGGAGATACAAGTTGACCATTTGTCAGGTCCCCAGACTTACGTAAATGATTAACTAAGTAGTCATTCCTTGCACAACTCCGCATGAAGGTAGGTTTAGATTGCTTTGGGGGAATACTATTATGGTCCAAATGCTACTACTACAAGTCGTGGCTTTTTATTTAAAAACGTTTTCTTACGAGATGGGTGGATATTGAGATTGGATTCGAGTTTGTCTTCGATGAGTTGCCAACCCTAAACCCTAACTGGCCTTTGGCCCGGGCCACCATAATTACCGCCTTGACATTGCAGTGAGTTTCTCACTGCTTAAACAACTTCAATGTAGTTTGTCCCTTAGCAAAACAGGTACCTTCTTTTGCACCGATATATCATTTGCCACAAAGAAGAGGTCCAGTACACTTAAATATGGTAGCTGTGATTCTGCATGCTATTGATGAATCCAGAGTCATCTGTCAACCTATAGAGTAAGGCACGACATATATTGGCGACGAGGGTGGGATACTGTGTCATTAGAGGCCGAGGAGGAGAAAGAGTCTAAATGACATTAGTGCTGTAACACCACCTCCTTTGTACACCCTTCTCAAGTGTTTTTTGTATAGAGGAATACACTTGAGAGACAGCTGTATGTGTGTGACTGATATCTTGTCCCATCTCTTTGGTGATATAGTATTTGAAACACGAATCAAAATGAAGGAATCAAGCACATGTGTATTTAATACTTACAAACGAAACAATGCTGGCATTAAGGTCCTCCTGTACAATGTATAATGCATGCTTAGTTTGTAACTGACTTCCGTCGATTGTGTTGTTTCATTGGTGCTTGGAATACATTCAGTCCCCCAACGTAGCTAGTCCACTTCCGTCATGGAAGAGCTTGTCCACAACTGGAGCCGACTTGGAGCAGATAATGCTGAAAAGAAACACAAGCAACTGGCATAGTGAGAACGTAGTATGGGAATCTCTGTAGCTACTGTTAAAAGTCATACCATTTCTTCAAAGCCATGAAAGACACACCACGACTTGATACACATACAAATGAAATTTTATTTGATCAAAATTGTTTGCAAAAATTCTACTAAATGTTATCAAAATTTGAATATCTCCGTATTTTCTAGTAGCTCCTTCCAAAGAGGGTGTAGTACTTTGCTGCCTTGTTGCAGTCAGGTCTCACACACAACATGCCAGGGGTGATGTCCTTGGGTTGCTTGAAGGGAATGCACAGAGCCTTTGCTCCCATGGCTGGAGCTCCAGGTTCAGATGGTTCATCCCTGGCATTGCAAAGGCAACATGGCTCAATGAGAGCACGCACGCACACACATGCACCACACACACACACCACACACACACACATACACACACACACACACACACACACACACACACACACACACACACACACACACACACACACACACACCTGGTGGTCTTCTTCTTAATGATGTCTTCACATTCGCCACAGTATGGTGCAAGAATCAACTGCAGAGAAAAGATGCAATAAATGGAATCAGGGTTGTGCTTCTGCTAAGCTGATAGGACAGCCTACATTTTTATGGTCCAGTTTGGAATAGAATTCATCCCAGTTCTCTGTGATCACTATGTGAGAATTCA
>JABACO010000014.1:6648657-6706157 GCA_013339895.1 Ephydatia muelleri
CCCCTCCCCTCCCCTCCCCTCCCCTCCCCCTCCCCCCCTCCCTCCCCTCCCCTCTCCCCTCCCCCCCCCTCCCCTCCCCTCCCCTCCCCTCCCTCCCCTCCCCTCCCCTCCCCCCCCTATACACTCCCTCCACCTCTCTTCACCTCCACCCCTCCTCTTCCACTCCATTGTTGTCCCTCTTTGATTAAACTCTGCCAAGCAGGGCACTAGACCACCATAACCAGGGCAAGGAACACCCTGCTGGCAAAGAAACGATTGCTTTGGTGTGTCATTCCCTCCACTGCAGACATTCAGTTGGGTCTTAACGAAGACCTGGTCATCGGCCGTCAGGAGGGGATGCGTAACTATGGCAACGTGGTATTGGATGACTGCAACTTCCACGAGAATGCACAGCTGGAGACGTTCGACAAGGACAGGATGTTGACCATTGTAGCGCCGGAGGGAGAGGTGGGTTCCAATTGGAAAGGAATGCTCGTTAACTAAACTACGGGATGTATATGTGTAGAACAACCATCCTGTGTGAAAGTTCGTTTAGAGGTGAACCACTCTAATCAGTGCCCCCCTGAAATGTAGACACTTGAATTACTTCAGGCATAGATTGCACTCCCTACATGAGGAGTTCCATTGTAGTGTCATTATGGTATCATTGCTCTTCGTGGAAGGCAACCATTTTTCTCTTTGGTTTGATCAGTTCACACTCATGAACTACCGTATCAGTGCTGATTTTCAGAACGCAATTCCATTTGGAGCCTACACGACTGTTGAAGAAGGGGAAGTCCCTAAGTGAGTGATGTCACATGTGTCAGGCGCATTGCAGTTGCTATGTATTTTGGTCACACCCCCTCCTCCCCATAACTTAGGACCTTGCGTGTGTCTGTCCATCTCAAGTGTGAGATCCCAACAAAATCGTAAGCCTTATTAAAAACTATCGTGTCAGTTGACTTCATCTTTTTCTCGCCCTCTTCACCATCCCTCTTCCTTCCCTTCCTCCCCCTCCCCCTCCCCCTCCCCCTCTCCCTCAAGTGGAGCTACTAATGTGGTGGTTAGGATACCTGTTCCCAAGGCAACGATAAGGTCAGTGTATGCACAAGGGCTGACATAATGAATAGTTTAGTCAGCCACAAACCAGCTCAACTAAGGTCAGTGTGGTTATTTAACAAAGAAACAAACATTTTGCTGCAACAAATAAACACACAACCACATACACGAAACTTACAACAACTCAATCACAATTCAACACGGGAAGGGGGGGGGGGGGGGGGGGGGCAGCCGTACAAACACATATATTTAGAGGGGTGGACCCCACACAGACCCTCAGGTAAAAACCTGATATACAGAAGAAAAAAAATCCATTTCGGAAAATATCTGCACTCCTGATGGCACTCTCCCTAAACTAACTATCACCACACAAGGTCTGCCGTTCACTTCCTCCACCACCTCATGGTCTGCCGCTATACAGCTTGTCAAGGATCCGTCTGTTGAGAACGGTCTGCTGGATTAAAATAACTCCACAATGCACGACTCCACATACAAGTTTGAAGCATGTGCACGACACTTAGGCTGCACTAAAATTCCGCCTCAAACCTATTTAAACCTTCCTCCACGTGGCCACATCACGTGCTGTACAACCAATCACATACGGAGGGAGCGTAGTTTCTGTCTAATTCACTACATTCAACCGAGTATATGTGTGTTGCCCCTCCATTATCCGAGGTGCTGCCCCGCCCATCCCATTCAACTAAGTTCCTGTTTTGTTACCACACCCCACATAATTTGTGCTGGGTGCTAAACAAAGCACAGCCTTTGTGTGCCCCTGGGAGTAGGGGTAGGTGGAGGGAGGGGTGGGTGGAGGGAGGGGTAGGTGGAGGGAGGGGCCTTACTAAACAGTCCAGCTGATTAACTCATTTAGCATAATTCCAGCATATGATTCCGTCAATTCTGTACGCACCCCCCCCCCCCCCCCCCCCCCCCCCCCCCCCCCCCCCCCCCCCCCCCCCCCCCCCCAGGGTTGTCTTTACATGATTCTGTAACTAAGGGGCGTGTCTCCATATAGTGCATCATGTGAGCCACTGGGACCGGGTCAATCAAGTGAGTACAAACAGCAAGAGAAGGTCTACCTTTGGAAACTGAAGAAGATCGATGGAGGAACAGAGAAGGCCATGGTTCTGAAGGTAGGAGGGAGGGGGGAGGAGGGGGGCTGAGAGGGTGTGATCATTCCAGCTGCATAGTAACCAATGAGAGAAGGCAGGAAATAGAACATTTGTGTGATACATCCCTGCATGTGTTCACAAGTAAATGGTTTCTTCCTTCATCTAAAAGCTGTTGCCTTTAAATCAGGGGGGGGGGGGGGGGGGGGGGAGGATCGCAGTCTTTCCACATGAAGTCCTAGCCTGCCCTTACCGCTTTCTCTTCTCGTAGCTTTCCCTCTCGGAAATGGGCAAGGCCGCAAGGAAAGAGATAAACGCCATCAGTCTGGACTTTGAGATTCCGATGTACCTGTGTTCAGGCTTGCAGATCAAGTCGCTGAGGGTGTTTGAGAAAGGACAGCTCGCCGTGACGCCCTACCGCTGGGTGCGCTACATCACGCACAGCGACTCTTACGTCTTTAGGCTTTGAAAGTTAGAACGACGCCGTGCCCATTTTGCCGTATGTGTTTTGATAATAATATTCTCGTCTATACGTGTAGCCGGTAGGAACGTGTACATTGTTAACTTATAAATAAAAATTTCATCAAATTATTGCATTCCTATATATTCCCGAGTCGGAGAAATGGTCGAGAATGGATTTCGAAAGCTTATCGTTGACATTCAAGAGCAGCTGAGCTCGAACGACATGGAGATGGTATTGTACCTTTACAAGATACCCGACGAGTACAAGACGCGTTCTCGGCTGGAGGTACTGCAATATCTGCAGAGACACGGTGTGTTCGGTGCACACAGCTCTGATAAGATGAAGAAGTTCCTCGAGGAGATACACAGGCAGGATCTTTATTGCTTTGTAGACGATTACAAACGGAAATGTAAGTTTGTACACGTGTGTTTGTGAGCGCGCGCGCGCGTGTGTGTATGTGAGTGTGTTTGTGAGTGTGTGTGTGTGTATGTGTGTATGTGTGTGTGTGTGTGTGTGTGTGTGTGTGTGTGTGTGCGCGCGCGCGCGCGCGCGTGTGTTCCCTCATCCAATGGCACTTCTCGTTGTCTAGATACTCGTGTAAGTCATTTAGTTGATTATTCATTACAAATGAACCAATGGACGCACTTGTTTTGCTCGATCGGAACTGTCAGTGGTCGATCTGTGCAAAGCAAGCGAGCCAGGGTAAATTAAACGAATAATGGCCCGATTCTGCTTGTGGACAACAACGTTTCTACATAGTAGCATCAGATATCATCCCTGCGCGATACGTGCGGCGCATGATGACGACAGCTCAGCATAACTAGCGGCTATTAGGGTGATCTTAGAGCGATTTTAGGGCGGGGCCGAAGGTGACTTAGGGCCTATAGGGCTTTGTGTGTGAGACCGTCGTCAAATTGCTCCATTCTCGATACTTTTTCAATGAAAACTTGGACGCCTTTGACGCCATAGGCCTACATAGGCGTAGAAACCGGGTGGGTGGTGGTGGGGGGGGGGGGGGGGGGGGGGCAGAGGGGGCCTTGGCCCCCAATCTTGGGTATTATGTGTATAACGTATGCTGAATTTATATTAGACACACCCTTTGGGCCCCCCCCAATCCTGTTTATGTTCCTACGCTTCTGCCATATCAAAAGCCCTGCACGATGAATGTTTGGCTTCTGTTTTTGTTTATAGGAGTTACACCAATTGAAGCACACCCAATTACCGAGGATGTTTTTTGTGATCCACAGCCCTGTTATTCTCTCTGCTCCCATCTTCCCACTTCCTATCTCCACTTCCCCAAGTCTCAAAGAGCTCCCAGATTATGGCCACGCTCACATCACTTGTAATAATTCAAATAGTAACGACACAACACAACACGTACCACAACACACCACACCCTGATCCACCATTAATCAGAGCTAACTACATCTAGATAGCCTGTAATTAATCTGCAATTAATGCAATCGTGATAACGTATCTTGGCAGCAGGTAAGGCCTCATCCCTCCCCCCTTGTGGGAAGGTGCTGTGTGTTGTGTGGGGTGCTCAGCAGTTTCTGATGGTGTGTTGTGTGGTGTGTTTCTGATGGTGGTGTTGTGTGGTGGTTTCTGATGGTGTGTTGTGTGGTGTGTTTCTGATGGTGTGTTGTGTGGAGGTGCTGTTTCTGATGGTGTGTTATGTGGAGGTGCTGTTTCTGATGGTGTGTTGTGTGGAGGTGCTGTTTCTGATGGTGTGTTATGTGGAGGTGCTGTTTCTGATGGTGTGTTGTGTGGAGGTGCTGTTTCTGATGGTGTGTTATGTGGAGGTGCTGTTTCTGATGGTGTGTTGTGGGAAGGTGCTGTTTTTGATGGTGTGTTGTGTGGACGTGGTGCGGATCTTCAAACCCAATGCATGTGGTGAGTAATGTTAGCGTCCTCTGATTGATAAGGATTGACCATACCTCTGATTCATAAGGATTGACCATACCTCTGATTGATAAGGATTGACCATACCCATTACGTTTCAAGGACAAGGTTTTTCAAGCACTGCATGGGAGTATGATGGATCAAAGGTTTATTGCATTAACTAAAGGTCCTCAGATTTGTCTGTGTGCATACGCGTGTCTGTTGTGTAATATCTGGTTCATTTCATCCATGCACAGTGGAAGTAAGAGCTCCACCTGGTCTTGATTGCAGATATATTAAATATCAAAGTTCTGCTGCTGCATTAATAAATAGCTTTATTAAGTAGTATTATTAAATAGCTTATTACTAGCAACACATCATCATGTGGTAAAATCTCATGTTACTTTCTGCTGTTGCAAGTATTTCAAATTCAGTTTTTCTCTGTGCATTTGTTTGCATATTTTTGTATTCTGCTCCCTACTTACACCTGGGCATGTGTGGTACAAGAAGCTGATCTGTCACAATGGTCAGTGAAACATTTATTGCTTAAACCTAGTGCAATTCTCATCTATTGCATTCTGTGCACATTAGTTTGGACAGCAGCTCAGAAATAATCGTGTGTTTTATTTATGTTTGTGTTGTGCGAATGAAATGAATTATGAATTACCATTGTGATGCAATTGGACCACAATGATGCAGGATGATGTGCATGGAGACCGCTGGAGCGATTGCCTTATGGAAAATAAGAATCTAATGATATGTTCTTCTCACATAGCTTCTTGTGACTTTCCATCAACCGCACCGTTCACACCTGGAACCCTCAGCAGTGACATTTTGCCATCAGATGTGTCCCCACCACTGTCATCTAACTCTCCCTCAGTGATGGCCACTCGATCAGCCAGTGAACCAGGAATTGCCAGTGTGCAAGAGGTCGCCATTGAACGACGCATTTCCTGCACCCAAGGGGTTACTGGAATCACCCTTGAACGGCACGTCTCCAGTACCCAAGGGGTTACTGGTCTGCAAGGAATTCCCGTTGAAAGGCACGTCTCCAGCACCCAAGGGGTTACTGGTCTGCAAGGAATTCCCGTTGAACGGGAGGGTTCCAGCACACAAGGGGTTACTGGTTTTCAAGGGGTTTCCATGGAACCACAGGTCTCTCCCAGCCTACAACGGTTCAGCAGCACTGAATGGGACACTTTCAGTGACCAGGATGACAGCAGCGACTTGGAGGGCTCCATTCTCAGACTGGACGTGGTCAGGCATCTCAATTCTGGAGCCAGTCCCGAGTCCAATGGAGCACAATTTCCTGCCACGCTTCGTGGCTTGTGTCACCAAGGGAGCTTGAACTTCACAAACAAGTTGAGGGGAATATACAGCCGTTTCCTGAAAGGCCCATCTCTCAGTTGGTCAGTTGACCTCAACGCCATCCACAGGGCCTGTTTGCAGCAAAGGGGGAAACCCTTGTCACATCAAGCAATCGCAATCTATATAGAGAGTACCCGAACGCAAGTCAAGTTTCTTCCACAGCTGTTTCCGTGCGGGTTAGATGCTGATGTGGGCAAGGCTGTTACTTTAGAGTTCACTATTCAGTTGCCGCGGAAATATCTCAGGAGCGTGTATTTTGCCGAAACCTCACTCGAAGTCTCCGCCTATCTGTCCAACGATCCAGACAAGGCGAGCCTCTTCTCAGAGAGAAGGTCATGCAAGCTGGGCGAGAGAAAGGTGACCTTTTATGGCATCATAGCCCACGCTGCCCTGAGGGATGTGTTGAGTCAGCACCTTGTCATTGAGGCTGTAGTTGCATTGACCTTGCAAACCACGTGCGTTGATGATGGCGACTATGTCATTGTGAGCCACTGATAATTGTATGGGCATGCTATTTCTCCAACTAACCTCTCTCTTGAGGTAAATTCATTGTGTGTTCGTTCTGTTCTTTCCAATTGTGTGTACAGTTGAAATGATAAAATACACCACTCTGGGCGGCAGGGTGGTTTAATGTAATTGTAGGTGGATGTTGGTGATGCTGATTTCCTCCTAATGTAGCATCATGCAAGCATCGTATTGGGTTTGATCAAAAGTGTGGCAACATACGTGTATGATGGGACTGGCTACAATCTTCTTCACTTTTGAAATACTGTACATACATTGAGTAAAATGTGTAAGGTTGAATCAGTTGCACTTTGTCTTCATCGTGACCTTTGCCTCTGCAGGATGATTGATTCACAGTCCAATATAACTCTTCACATAGGAATGTCGTATTTTAGCCCTTCGTAAAAAGTTTTGATTTGGTTGTTTGGTTTCCAATCATCAATTGAGAGAAGTGACCATATGTATATTCACAGATTAATTCAATTAGTTTAGATACATCAAATTTTGATGCAAATTGTCAGTTCTCATAATTATAAGAAACCATATTTCCTTGATTCATTATTTTATCACGAATGTGAAATAATATATAATAGGAGCAAACTGCACACAAATTAAACACACATACACCAACATAAAGAAGCATGTGGTCCTTTGGAGGGACTGACGCTGGCATTCATGCTGCATGTCAAGAACAAGCATCATCCTCTCTAGGTTCCCAGGAGTAGTGACCTTATTGCTAATATGGGTGTATGTGGCCTGTACCAATTGCGTGCTATTTCATGTGCCTTGTATATTTGTGCTCCTTGTTGGGTTCTGAATTATGCAGGTACACATGAGTAATGAAACTAATTGCTCGAATAATAACTCAATGGGGAAATTCCTTATTAATGGTAGGTTTCAATAAGCCACTGAATGTAGTTATGGATAGTCACTTAACCGTGATTGAATAGTTTGAATTTATTAAATGTCATTAACTCACAGCAGGACCCCAATTATTAGATCCTACGAGAATGAATTCTGGTGTATCTGTGATTATTAGTTTATTTACATGATGTGAATTGAATATTCCGGGAGTCATCAAAGCCAAGGTGCTAACAAATCCACCAAGATCGAAAGTCTGTATGGCTGGCTGAGCTTTATACTTGTGCAATCAAACGCAAGAGCCCTTCTTGCAAGGTCAAATACATGTCTTAGTTGCTAAGGATGACCCAATTTGCTAGGTGTGGGAAATTTACAGGCGTTCCGTAATGTGGTCAGAAATGGACACATTTTCAATGGCTGTACATCATGCCCCATACTTCTTTTTTTTAAAAGGAAAACTTTCATGTCCGCTTTAATGGTACTCACAACTGATTGACATTTCCCTATTGCATGGAACATTTGTACAGCCTCTTACCCTCACAAAGTACTTAGTCTCGTACCCAGACCCAACTTTTCACAGTTGCGGATGGATTACATCACCACTATGCGTAGCGGCGATGTAATCCATCCGCAGCTGCAAAAAGTTGGGTCTGGGTACGAGTCTAATAATCACTCACACCAATGTACATACACAGACTAAGTCACCCACAGCCCAGAGGGGGAAGCCACAGCAGTTGATCGATCAGAACCTAAATATATATTTTTGCCACTTGTAGCCTACTGATATGATAATAGCAACAAGAGTGGCTTCTCCCCTTACAGGAAACGTTATTAAGTACTGATGTACAAAAAAAGCCACACCGCCTATCAAGAGTGTTTCATTGTAAGATGCCTTGACCTTTCGATTGTGTGCCATGTTTTGTCTAGGAAGATCTCATCCAACCACTGGAATTTGTGATATGCCATCCACTGTCAAATGCCTGCTGTAATTCCATCACACACGTAACCACATTAATGCAGCCATGAGATTATGGAATGGGTAAACACTGAAGCCCTGAAATGTAGTGTATGCCAGAAGGATCAGAATGTGACTGACTGACTAGGTAATGTGTACAAGAGAGGATGAAGAGGTGACTTCGCATGACATCATATGATGAAGAGGTGACCCCACATGACATCATATGAAAAGGTGATGACATCATACGATGAAGATGTGACCCTCACATGACCCCACATGATGAAGAGGTGACCCCATATGACACTATATGATGAAGAGGTGACCCCATATGCACTATATGATGAAGAGGTGACCCCACATGACACCATATTGAAGAGGTGACCTCACATGATGAAGAGGTGACCCCATATGACACTATATTGAAGAGGTAACCTCACATGACACTATATGATGAAGAGGTGTCCCCACATGACACTATATGATGAAGAGGTGACCCCATATGACACTATATGATGAAGAGGTGACCCCACATGACACCATATTGAAGAGGTGACCTCACATGACACTATGATGAAGAGGTGACCCCACATGACACCGTATTGAAGAGGTGACCTCTTGATGGAAATGTGGCCTTGGATGTTGAAAAGGTGCATTGCACCAGACCAATGGTCAGACATTGGAGGGCAACAAAGATATGTGTACCCCATACTTTATAAATCCTCATTAAAAACAAATCCACCACTACATTTTGAGACAGTCAATTTCAAGTTTGAGACTGGTCCAAATCTATAGCCACCACCACTTGTTGCTAGGTTAGAGGCCAATGGTTTGACTTTGTCATATTGTAGCCCATTTCATACCACGTTGCCATCCAGATTCATACACATCATGTGTTGGTCTTGTCTAGTTGAGACCATTGTCTCACTATTTGGACAATTCTAATCAAACATGAAAAACCTAAGTGGCATAGTGCACTGATAATAGCAGGTGTTGTTGCCAAGGGACTAATAAGTGTGTTGCGTAACACTACCGTGGATTCATTGTCCAAGATTGTTTATGTAACGTAACATGGGACTTCCCCGACCTTTCCGACCTGACATTCCATTCGCAGCCCATAGGGCACGAGAGGTAATGCGTTGGAGTTAGTGTTATGTCTGTTAATACCTTTGTGGATAATCTTTATCCTCCTGGTAAGGAAAGCAGAAATTATGGTTTAGCGCGCGTGTAACAACACCATAGATATTATGGATTGGAAACGAGCCCAATCAACACTATAGTTAACACCTGCAGTCCGCACATTCGGGCACTATTTGGAGTAATGAACATATTATACTATAATATCTATGGTGAAATGGAGACTGTAAGAAGTGAACTCAGGCAAGATTGAGTTTTCCTCGTATGATGTGTACGGCTATCGAGTCGAAATCTTCTTTTACCCCCCAATCGCTCTTCCCAGTGCACGTTTCTAAAGGAGAGGGCATGATGACATAAACCATAGATTAAAGAATACCTGGATACGAAACGCGTCACGTGATCCATTGAATTGTCAATTGTAGGCGGCGAACTCCTTGAAGCTTAGTGTGTTTCGATTAACCCTTTTGTACCGTACGCTTTTTTCCCAACTTTCACTGCTGTTCAACACAAACTTCGATATTTTCGGCAATATTCGTACTCCCACTGGTCTTACTTTCCAGGTTAGTAAGTACTGTTCACGCAATTCACTAAGCACGCTCTATGTAGGTACCGTATGTATCATTTCTGCCTCTTCGGAACATACATCTCAACTTAGAGAAGCTTCCAACCATTCATTTCTATAAGCAAATAAGTGTATTATTCCCTCTGTGGAACGAACGTATATACGTTGTAAGGGGCCTCAACATGTGGGTACAACTGCTTTGTGAACAGGTTGTGGACCCATCTTGTTTCGGAACATAGTGTGTGAACTAGACTCACGCAACAAAGTCCAATTTTGCTTATAACTGTTAAGAAAGAGTTGTTGTGTGGAACGCATACTGTCAAAGGTGTACCAACGTTACACGTTATGTACAAATGTCTTATAGTTTTGTGGGTTATTTTAATTTAACCGTCCGAATGTATTGAAAACAACGGTATCGGAAATCGTAAGCAACTCGCTAAGAGGATGTGTTTCTGCCTGCGTACCAGGTATCTTAGTGTCCGTAATCGTCTCCTGTATCGCTCGTATCACAATAAGCAAGTCAGTGTCGGCAGCTGGTATAGCCATGTAAATTTATTAGACCAAAAGAGTCACGTGCCGAAACGCGGATCATTTCTAATTATCTCTGCGTTTCGTATCCAGGTATTCTTTAATCTATGCATAAACCAATCAATTGTGCAATTACTTTATAAACTTTCTCAAAATAGTAGTACATACGAAAACAAGACGTTGCAGCGTAAAAATCTATGCTCTATCCGAGCTCTATCAGAAAATGTTTTTATATTATTTTTAGCGACCAAACTATAGCCGCAAGTTTTAATGGCTGTCAAAAACTCTGTTTTACTTCAGTCGCGCCGATACGTACGAGCAAACATCGCATAAACTACACGTTGCAGTGTATAAACGTGACCACTATCACTTTTACGTAAAAAAAGGCACAAAAAGCAGTCTACTAAGCCGAAACAGCCGCAAGTTTGTCATTAGACGCTATGCGCTCATATCTTCCCTTCTGTACGTCGTGTAACAAGAATAAAAACGTTACCAAAACCTACACACAGCAAGGAATCCAAATCTGTAACTGGTTTCGACGCAGCTCAACAAAAAAATAGGGGGTCGATGGGATGGTAGATTCCATGAAGTAGAGGCGTCTATGGCTCACGTGCGCAGTTTCCAATCCCTCTACTATGGTAACACAATGGCTTGCATTGCTTGTAGTGTTGTTTTGGATAGCTCAAGTGATTCTCACATAGTTCTCCGACAGCTTGGCCGGCTAGAGGGGACCTACCTCTTGTGGGCGCGTTGACTGTTCATCACGTGCCGTACCTGGGGGGGGGGGGGGGGGGGGAGCTGATTAATTTCTTTATATACTCACCATGTACATTCATTCATACATTCATAGCGCTCACAGTCGTGTGATTCGTGTGTTAATGCAAAGAATATCCGCAGTAACTATTACCTTATTACGTAACTGGGAATCATCTATACATTACGTAGCCGCCGCCGCGGTATAAGCTAGCGCGAGTTCAGAACTGACCTACCTCAACGATCCGAGTACTTGTGGGGCAAACATGGCGGCCGCAACGCTGGAATCAGAGGAAGGTGGGAGTGTAGTACCTGAAGAATCCGCAGATGATCGATACACAACGTTCAAAAAGCTCATTATACGGCTGGCCGCAAAGCTAACAGTCGAAGACATTCGCGCCATCGTGTACATGGAGGACCTTCCTGAAGACTTCAAGACCCTATCGGCGCTCGAGGTGTTACAGAAGCTGGAGAGAAGCGGCAAGTTCGACTACACCTTCGTATCCAACCTTTTGGACATACTCAAGTCCATACACCGCGTCGACATGGTGAATTGTGTGGACGAATATCGGAGAAAGTACTGTAAGTTGCATTTTCACAGTTGACACACACCTGTTAACAAACCGTTTAATGTACTCATAACCCCTTTCCGTTGTGTTTTTCTTCCCCTCCCTCCCCTCCCCCCCCCCCCCCCTCCCCGCATACACCACCACACCTACCACTTAGCGCAACCGCGGAGAGGCAATGGCTCAGATCCCACCTCGCGTGGACGGTGGGCGCACAAAAGAGCCCACCGGCGCAACAATTCGACGTCCTCCAGAATCAGCCTGCAGGAAGTGGCCGAAATGATGCACGAGGACACGTCTCCCACTGACAGCCTGTCATCGAGTTGCGCCAGTGTCAACAGCGTCAAAACGACGGATTTCATTTCGCTCAGTTACGACGCCACGTTGCAGGAACAGCAGCAGATGAGGGGAAAGAGCAGCTTGTCTCCCTCCCCGGTGTTCTTTCATCGCAGCGGCTCCGGAGGGTCTGTTAGAGCCATGGATAACACACTTGAAGGCCAAAGTACGCCAACATCTCTCCCGCCCTGTGTAGCTTGTGGATACCGGTGTTGCACACTATTTGTTCGTTTGCAATTAAAAAGCAGATCTATGCTATGCATTAGTTGCTGGCTTCATTTCTTCTCTCTCTCTACCCCCCTCCTTTGGTATTCTAGGTCTGCCTTCAACCCCACTGCTGTCTCCCTGTACCCCTCTCTCTCCTACCCTGCCCCTTACAAGGTCTCCACACGACAAGACCTCCTTAACCCCTCAGTCATCGTGCCCGCTCCATTCCAATTCCGCCCCCATAAAGTACACCACCCAGCTCTCGGTTGTTTCCAACCTGCAGGAATGGAGCGTGGAGAGGAACAAAATCAACAAGTCCATCTACAACCACCAGGCCAAAGACGTCATCCGTCTGTCCCACTCTGTCACCCTGGACCTCTCCAACCTGGGCCTCCACTGCCATGCCAAGTTCCACTTCGTCCTCCACCCGTACGGAGTGGACATCGACAAAGGGAAGAACACCACCTTGGAGGTCATGACCCATCTACCCAACCACCTCTCAGGCCACGCCATGGACAGCACGAGGATCCTCCTTCACGCCAGCGCGTACGACCCCCAAGCACAAGAGACGATCAACTCGGTGACCGTTGAAGGGAGCCTGAATCAGCTCAAGATGCACGTGTTTGGGTTCCTGCCCCACCTGGCCCTCAAGGAGTCGCACAGCCAGGGGATCGTTGTGAGGGGACAGATCACAGCAATGCTGATGCACTAGGAAACCCTAGATGATCTCAAAGGGGATCCTCACTACCATGCATTTTGTTAATGCGTTTACCCGTGAACAGTATGAACAGTAGTTGCAGCTATGTGAAGCATGTCTGTCCTCATCATTCCCCTTTGATGGATCCACCATTGCCATGGCAATAACCATTTACATGCCCATGTCAGCAAGACCATGATTGTAAAAAAAAAAGATACATGTATGAAAAGATCACACACACCACGCACACACACACATACACACACACCACATGCATATACAAAACACGCACATAGCTCATTGGTTTTGATCACACAATCCATTCTCTAACGTGAGGGCCCTTGTTGCTTGCTTGTGCCGTAACTGGGCTAGCGATGGGCTCAGATGAAACGTTCTCCTTCCCTACGCCCTGAAAGTAAGGCAGAAACCAAGATCACAACCACAACCACACACACACACAGGTTAACTACACACATGGTTCGGTGAGGTGAATAGGTTAATGAAAGGTCACATGAACAAAGATTGGGTACATGCAGAACCTGGTGATGGGTGTGGTCACCTGGTGATGGGTGTGGTCAACTCACCTCATCCGCAGTCCTTTCTTGTACCAGATATAATTGCGCTCTCCTTTAAGGGAGAACAAGGAGGATGGGGAGGGAATAAGAACATACATGTATGTATACGCGACACAACCTTGTGCAGATTTACATCACCACTCCTCCCCTCACCTCCCCTGCTCCCCTACCTCACAACTCTCACCTCCACACCTCCCCCACAACCCCTCCCCTCCACCTCATATTTCCTCCATTCACCTCATATCCTCACTTGCTCTAATCATATATCCCTCCCTCCCACCTCCCCTCACTCTCCCCTCCACCCCTCCTCTCCTCACACCTTCCTTCCACACCCTCCTTACTCCACCTCACAAAACAAACCACTCACTTGCTCAGCTTCTCCATCTCCTCTTCCCCATCCCTATGGCCCTCCTTCCTCGCCCTCTTCCACGAAGGGGTGAGTGCCGAAAGGAAAGGCTGCCCGTCTGGTTTCCTCTTGCACCGAAGCAAGGAGCCAGGGGTCATCAGCCTGTCCGCCATCTTGAAAACCCCACCCAAAGGGGTACCCCCAAAGTGCGAAGGGGTAGAGGGGAGGCGCCTATCCCCATGGGCACCAAAAGAAGAAGAGGAGGAGGAGGAGCGATTGGACACAGCATGGCAGTAACTTGTGTTCATCTTTTGGATACCATTAGAATACGACGAGTCGTACAGGTAGCACTGTTGTCTCTCCCTCATCTCCTCACCGATCCTCTCCAGCATCTCGGGACTGTGGGGTAGTGTGGACAGGTCCCCAGGCCCATCCCCCTCCCCCTCCAACGACACTTTCCTGCACTGCCTTGCAGTGGTATGCTGCAGTGTGGCAGTAGTGCCGGCTGGTAGTAGCTTCTGCTGGCACACGTCCCGGATGGCAAGCCTTGCAGTTGGAGCAGTTGGTCCTCGGCCCATTCCCATTCCACTCGGCCTCTTGACGGACCCAGAGTCCACGCTGGCGCTGTGCTTGAGGCCACACTTGTAGGGTGTGGTTTCCGAGGGAGGAGGGGCAGGAGCACAGCAGCGTCTGGAGGAAGGGGTTAAATCGGGATAGCTGAGCGAGGCCCGCAGCTGGGACGGGGGAAGGAGCAAGGGTGAGTCGGCCGACATCCGAAAGGCGGCATCCATCATCGGCTTCTCCAATCCCTTGGCCCCAGACCTCCTCCTCTCGGCAGCCGTCAGCACAGAGAGGCGCCTGCTTGTCTGGGTCAGCACATCGTCGCTGATTCCTGGGTCTGGGGCCAAGGGGAACTCAACAACCAGCGGGACAAACTGTTCGGGGGTCGTTGGCACCCGCGATGGGGGTACCGTCATCGCATGTAGATGGGAGTGGGTGTGGCTCTTCCTCTCTGAGAGGGGTGAGGGGGATTTCCCTCCTGGTCCTGGGACGTAGGTTCGACTGCGGTAACTTGGAGTAGCCAATCAGAAGTACGTCCTGAGAAGGCGTGGTCTTGTACTTGTCTGGTCCAATGGGATGGGGGAGGTGGTCTTCGTGTGGGGGCGGGGGCACATGAGCTGCAGGGGGTGTGGCCTCTCCCGTGGCACTTCCTTTGTCTGCAGTGTCAACAGAGAACATTAAAATGCTGCACACACACACACACACACACACACACACACACACACACACACACACACCTGTTCTGGACGGCCTGAACTTGTTCAGAAAGGACATCCTCTGACCTTTGACTTGCACACGACCGGTAGGTAGATGGGCAGGCCTGGGGAGGAGGGAAGAGACCCTACATGGTCTGCGCATACCAAGCTTTGCCCACTCCTCCCCAGCCCACTGGCACATCCACTTCCCCATTGAGTACTGGTCCATCTGAACCTCCTCCCCAGCCCACTGGCACATCCACTTCCCCATTGAGTACTGGTCCATCTGAACCTCCTCCCCAGACCAGCTTTACTCTCCTCCCCGGACCATTTTACCCTCCTCCCTTGACCAACTTCACAACAAAAGACTCACTTCTTTGGGACGGGTACATCAACATCTTCACAGGCAACTTTCCGTTTCAAAGTTCCACAGGAACTTTCATCAGTTTGGGTATCAAAGGCTTTCCCTTTCAGTCTGTGACTGAGACCTTCCACAATGCCTGTATGTGTATGTGTGTGTATATGTGGAGATGTGTGTATGCATGTTTGTGTGTTGTGTGTGTTTATTATGTTGCAAGGTGTACGTATGCATGCAGTTGTAGAATACCAACACCAGCCGCCCTCCTACACACTACTTTACAAACAACCGTTTCTTTCCTGAAACATGTTCACTCGTGAAGGGGAGGGGAGGGGAGGGGAGGGGAGGGGAGGGGAGGGGAGAGAAGGTGGGGGCCTGGTTTTGGTATACTATGAGACAAGTATACACACACATGTGTGGTATGTGTTGTGTTAAGTGAGATATGTGTTGTGTGTTAAGTGAGATATGTGTTGTGAGTGTTTTGTGCTCTCATGTGTCACTTGCACGTACACACTTAAAATTGTCAAGGTACATAGTTCATTTTGGTCCCTAATGTGATACGATGAAGACAGTCGATTTCTTCCATGCACACATGCAGGAATGTTTGTTGGCAAAGTTATCTTAGTGTAGGATACAGAAGTCCTCCACCTACAGACTTGTGCAGCAAATCTACTTGAACATGGGGTGACAATAAGCCATTAATCTACTGCGCATGTGTCTAATTTTCATCGGTTGATAGGAGAGACAGAAAAAGATTAACAGTAACTAATTTACCTCACATGTGCATCAACCAACACCTTCACTATGGCAACACCTTCACTATGGCAACACCTTCACTATGGCAACAACTTCACTAAGACAGCACCTTCACTAAGGCAGCACTTTCACCACGGCAACACCTTTACTATGGCAACACCTTCATTACGGCAACACCTTCACTAAGGCAGCACTTTCATCATGGCAACACCTTTACTATGGCAACAACTTCACTATGGCAACACCTTCACTAAGGCAGCACCTTCACCATGGCACCACCTTTATTACGGCAACAACTTCACTACGGCACCACCTTCACCTACGGCAACACCTTCACTAAGGGAACACCTTCACTAAGGGAACACCTTTACTACAGCAACACCTTCACTATGGCAACACTTGTCATGCATTACACAGAGGAATGCAGTAAAAAGCCCACAGGCATGTCAGCTTTCACCAGTTGATGGCCATTAATTCCTTTGATTGGCCATCTGGTGTTACAACCACACTAAACTCCCCTACACCAGGTCACTCAAATATCAGCGGATGGCAACTGGACCAGGTCTGCATCACTAACAGGCGATGCAAAAGTGCATTCATCGGAAAATTCACCTGACACAAGTTAGAGGTTTTTTTAGAAGTGCAATTCAGTACCATAAGTATCACAGAGGGTACAAGCATCTAGAGATGCCAGTTTGATCTACCAATGCCCCAACAGAACATGCACACACCACACACACACACACAAACACACAAACACACACAACACACACACACACACACAACACACACACACACACACACACATTCACCCTCACCAGAGAAAGATGCACTGCGCCTCTTCTTCTTCTGGTATCTTGGCGACAGGACATTGCCACTGATGTTACCACGGTTACCACATTCGTCCGGACGCTGACCGGTCACAGCTTTACTGAGCACTGATTTGGGTATCAAGCCAATGAGCCCAGCATTAAGAATCAACGCCTCCAAGACAGCTGTGATCAGAAACAAAGTCAGTACACGTAAGAAGAAGAACGGGTAAGTACTGTAGCTGTGCTGGTATATGTGCCCCTTAACCCTGGGTGTACACAATTAGGTGTGACAATGACACATCTCTTGTGAGGAAACAGAAGGGTGTTGTGATCAAGTTTTGTTTGCAAACAAAGGGTGTGGTATTGTGGGCTTGCTGGTATACTATTCAAGGTTATGTATGACTACAGTCACTGATATACCATATACCATAAAGTACACAAAAAGCCCCCTCCCCCTCCCGCCCCCTCCCCTCCCCTCCACCCCCAACCAAAAAAAAAAGGCTCGTTTTAAACGTCCGTATCTTCGTAACCGTGAATGACTTATTCAACATTTCAGGAAAGCAAATGGTACCCGTACATGATTATGAAAAAAGATGTGCAGAAGCGTTCGCGATTACAAAGATACGGACATTTAAACATGAGCCTTTTTTTTTTTTTTTTTTTTGGGGGGGGGGGGGTGTGCTTATTTGCAGTACTTTACAATACATGTTTGAATCCACACACATGCACACACAAGCAATGGGTGCGTGGAAAGTGTTTGTGCAACATGCTGTTGAAGTACAATTACCCGTGTATTCCTTCAAGTTAGTCTCCCCTCCTCTTCCACCACCACGCCGAGCTGGTTGCAGGGACTCGGTAAAGTTCGGAGCCATTACAATGGCGAGACTGGCACAGCTCATGAGGCTGTGTTTGTAGTCATCCGCCACCATCGCGAGAAGTCTCATCAGGACCTTCAACATCTGTGCATGTGTGTGCATGGTGTGAGTGTGCATGTGCATGTGTGTGCATGTGCATGTGTGTGCATGTGTGCACATGTGTGTGTGCATGTGTGAGCGTGTGTGCATGTGTGTGTGCATGTGTGCGCGTGTGTGAGCATGTGTGTACGTTGTGAGTGCATGTGTGAATTATGTATGTGGTGAACACAATGGTAAATGGTCCCAACACTGTATCCATACCATACATCTCCCCCCTTTCCCCTCCCTACCAAATCCTAGCTTCAAACACCTATAAGAGGATCCACCATGGAGTGGCGTGGTATACAGAGGGTTAAACACTGTACTGTTCCAGGGTACAACAGTCCTATGCTCTCAAGTATTTCACTTCAGCCTTTTAACGACACATCGTCATTTGTGATACCCTTTCACAAAGCTTGTATCATTAATATTTAGGTGTATGTAGTACTGTATGTACGCTGCAGCTGTTACGCCTTACTAAACAAATATCATACCCTGAGGTTCTCTTCGGGCAGAAGTAAGCATGCCAGAAGTGTGTAGTAATCAGAACTGTTGGACAAATGCTGGCATTTCTCAAACGTGGGTGAGAGCAGACGGGTGGTCAGAGGTTCTGGGAGCTCTCTGATGTACTGCTTCAGCAGGCCAGCTACGTCATGTGGGTTGGCCTCCAACAAACTGCCCCCTGATTCCAGAGATGCCTGATGAAATAGGAGCAGTTGGACAGCAAGTACATACGTGCACACACATACGCACGCACGCACACATACACACACATGCACACATACACACACATGTACACACATGTACGCACACACATACACACACTAGCACACACACACATGCAAGCCCACACAAGTACACAGACCAGCATACACATATTTGCGTGTACACATGCACACATACAAACACACACACAACACCCACACACACACACACACACACACACAACAAACACACACACACACACACACACACAACACAACACAACACAACACAACTCAACACAGCACAACACACACGTACCAACCAACCCTAAGGGTCTTTTGTCTTGAAACCGAACCCGCCTTTCTGAACAGACCCTCGCATTTCGTGTTCGACTCCAAATATTGCACAGACTGTGCAAATACCCTGTTGTGGCGTTATGGTATACCCTGTACATCAAGTCCAGACACAAGTCCTCAAGGCTTACTTGGGCAGTTGGAAAGTCGAATCTCCTATAGCGTACGACGAGGTTTCTTGGGCACTGTAAATGCTTACGCCAAAATACTTGCTGCTTGATCTTGCGCACTAAGATATATATGTGCGGCCCACGTGCAATTTATTTCAAACACAAAAATAAAACTCACGGCGGGAACAATTGTTTCACGCTTCACCGGTATGCCAGCTTCCTCCAAAACCTGGGTCACTACCAGTTGAATAGATTTACGATCATTTGATCCACAGGCAATTTCTGTCCAGCCATTAGCATCCATCTGATGCGACAATAATGAAAACTACTATGCGTAGCAAGCGTCGAGACAGCGTTTTGAAATACGCGTGACTTTGCTCTTAAACTTTTGACCAATCGATTGAGGGCTAATTTTCTCTCCTTGGATACGGGACAAGCGGATTCATATGGGTAGCGGACAAAGTATATGCTCGGAACAACAGCTGCAAAATTACGTGGAGTGCACATACTTCACCAGGAAAGAGATTCTCCGGTTATACAAAAAATTCTGTTCTTTGAACCCTCAAAAAATTGACAGCAAGAATTTGGATGCCAACACAAGACTTGCAGAGGAAGAAATAGCGAATATGCCAGAGCTAAGGGTAAACCCATTCAGATATAGAATATGCCAAGTCTTTTCCACCGGCGAGGCTGGTTTACATTTTGAAGACTTTCTGGACCTCTGTTCCGTTTTCAGTGACAGGTGTCCGCGGAAACTGAAAGCGAGCTATGCCTTTATGATTTATGACTTCAATGGTGATTCAGTTTTGTGCGACGACGACATCAAGCACATCCTGACTTGCTATAGTGGTCAGCTGTGGTGTGAGTATGTGTGATACGTACTAACCATACGTTGCTCCTCTCCAAAAATTCAATACAGATACACTTAGTGACACGGAACTGGAGGATATTGCAAAACGTGTGCTAACCGAGACGGTCGGGGTTTCGTCCCGCGGTGCCAGGATTACGTTCCAAGAATTTGAACAAGTGCTATACCGCGCTTTAGACTTCTGCAACCTGTTTCGGTTCAGCGTATAACAGTACCCTTGTGCAAAGCAATTGTTATTGTAAGAACACACGGGTAAACAGTAATTAATAGTGTTAAGGCAAATGTGAAAGCATGGAGAACACTGAGAAGCAACGGAAAGCAAAGCTGACATTAATCAACAGACAGGTCGGGGAACATCTGCACTTTGTAGTGGTACTGGATCTCGTACTTCACCCACTTCTCTGGGGTTGTGTCTGCCACCTGGAACGAACACACCTGCAGTCCCGTCGAGTTGCCAGGAATGGTGTACGTGACCTCGGCGTGGTAGGCACCAATATCACACTTGGGCATGCCTTGAAACATGTTTGGGGACAGGGAGGGGGAGGGGTGCGAAGAACAACAGTGTTAGGGTCAATTTTCAAAGAAACCACAACACATGCCAGACATATTCGCTGTTCGTCACATGCATAACAAGAAGCAAAAAAAATTCCATTGGTCCAACACTAGGGCCATTCAGGCACAAATAATTATATGTGTAAATCCCACAAAGAAACATACTACCCTCTTAGTGAAAAAGTAAGAGCGAGCATGGGTATGAGGGTGAAAAGACGGCACTCACCTGGCTGCAGGCGGATATCGCAGGAGAAGGTGTGGGGGAGGGAGGAGCGGGCGTAGTGCCCCAGCCTCCACATGATGGCTCCGTGCTCTGGCTCGTACTTGGCTGACCCCATGTGCACCGTAATCTGGCACGCGCTGCTCTTCACCTTGTGCCTGAAGCTCCCCCTGAGGGCCGTGGTCGAACGGACAGACTTCCTCCCGAGAACGGTGTCGGCCACAAAGAGGCCCGCCCAGCCGGCGGGAACGGGGAACTTGAAGACGAGGTCGGTGATGGGCTTGAGGAGGAGGTCCAGCTTCTTGCGCACGCTGAAGGATGTGGTCATGCGCACAGTGCTGTTGAGTTCGCTGTACTCCATCTGGGCGTTCACACTCAATGGAGGGGACACATGGGGATCAATGGAACACCGCAGGAGCTCAAAGGGGAAACCGTCCAATGGTTCGAACTTGATCTCGCGCGTGGCCTTGTAGGAGGCCTTGTCGACGCAGGGGTGGAGCACGACGTCGTTGAGCTTCAGTTGGCGGGAGACCATGGTGGAGGAGGCATGACTGCCCCTCCCCTGCAGCAAGAGGGCTTCTATGTCGTTCAGTTGGAGCATGCAGGAGGGGGTACCTGAGAGAAAGGCCTGGACGTAGAGCCTGTTCAGGGACTGGCGTTCCAGAACTGTTCCGTCGCAGTTCATCAGTATCTCGGAACAGTCTCGGACGTCCACAAACACCTCGTTGACTCTGTATGCCACGCCCTCGTCACGCGTGACGGGGAGAAGCCGTATGGCTTCATTCACAGCATCCGAGATGTTGGTGACCACAGTCAGGTCTGGAGACCCGAGCTTAAGGATGGTCCTGGAAATGCTGATGTGGTCGAGAAAGAACCACCGCTTAAGCGAGCGTCTCTCCTGGAGGGAGGTGTGCTGGACTTTGATCTGATGGAGCTTGGTTCTCCGGTCGTAGTGCTTTGTCACGGGAGGGGTGACGCGATGGTTGTGGCACAGTCTGATGTCCTGAGTCGAGAGGGTGTCGGCAGGTGTGGGTGCGTGTTGGGGTGCGGAGGGTTGCGAGTGGGTGCCTGGCTTTATAGTCAAGACGCCGTCCTTCACCAACACGGTGACGGGGGCCCAGTTGGCACCTCGTCTCGCCGCCTTGTAGAACACCTGCCACTCGCGCCCAATCTTGAGCTTCCTCGTCAGTTCGTCCTCGTCGAGTCGGAGGGGAGGGCGGGATTTTTCGCGGTCCAGGCTCGTGTTGCTCAGGCGCCGCTGCCGAAGGGCGTCCACGATCTGAATCTTCCTGTTGGCCGTCGCCCGCATGCTCTGCGTCTTCCTAAAGGGCAGGTTGTGGTCATCTTCCGAGGCCGCCAGCTCGTCCGAACTCGCTTCGCGCGAGTCGCCGCCGCCCAGGGCTGTCCAATGGGTCACGGCGGTATTATTTGGCGCGCCGTTGAGACTTGACTTTCTCTGGCCGCTAGTAGCGCCAAGTTCGAACTGGTCCCACTGTCGCCTGTCTTCTTTGCCGGCTTGGGTCTCGACTTGGGGAGACGAGGCACTGGCCGCTGCCCCTTCTAGCACCGTAGGTCTGTCGTCCATTTCGAACCGCTCCCACGTTTGCGTAGGATCGGCAACAGCAATTACGAGCGTCGCACTCTCGTTATTGTTGTTTTGGGCGGGAGCAATGAAATGGTCTGAGAATCGGTTCTTGACTGTAGTTGCCGCGCTTCTCGCGGGTTCCTCCTCGATCCCAGTACTGGGTTGCGTGTTGAACTCCATGCCCCTAGTGGTCCGAGTTTCCACAAATTCGGTAGAGAACCGTTCGGACATACGTCGAATATAAAGAGCTGTGTTTTTTAACGCACGTCGGCAAGGAGTTAAGAGATCAAGGACTTGCTTGCTGTGAGGTCAAGCGATTATTATATTACCATACCCCAGGCCCAAACAGGTAAGGATTTCCGGCCTTTCTTAAAAGAACATACACGTGGTATAATCGTTGCTAGGAGACGTTTCTGTAGTAATAGCAGCAGAAATGGCGTACCCAGGAGAAGGATACAAAATGTCGTGCTACGGTCTTAATAGGTACACGAGCGTTCAGGTGGAAGAGCAATGGAGAGAGAGCGTCGAGAGCGAGTACCGCATCGCAAAGTCCCACCCGGCAACGAAGGCACGTGAACCAGTAAACGAATCCGACCGGAAGCCAATCAACTTCTACAACAATGTGAAACCTCACAAGGAGAAGTCGTCCTACGACAGGACGTTCCATTTTCCCGACAATTTCTGCGGGAAGCTGAAGCGGGACGACATGCAGTACACGCAAGGGTTGGACATTAACGCCGAAGAAAGGGGGAAGGCGGTGCCCACCCTCTCGTCCTCCGTGTACGGTCACCGGTCACCGATCGAGAAGCTGGAGAGAAAGTATGCGCGCGAGGAGCTCGTCAAGAAGGACTTCTATCGGCCCTCGGGCATAAGCTGAACGATGCTGGACCGATGTTGTAGCATAACCATTCCGGCAAGTATTCTATTCCCGCTATTTTAATCTGGCCCAATTAACAAAGATAGGCTCGAATACAGCTGTGTATCGGATACAACGTATTTGTCCGTTCGCCTGAGTTGTTTTATTTTATTCATTTTGTTACCATATACAAGAGAACGGAGGATAAGTAATATATATTTAATCGCTGTTAAAGAAATCAAGATATATAAAGGCGCTCCACCGCCGAAAAGGTAATGCGGTCCACGAGTGCTACAATATAATGACCCCTCAAAATCAAATGTTGAAACAGTGGAATTAAAAAAATATATAAAAAAAATCACTGTAGCCGTTGTACAGTACACAAGCAAGGAGCTCTAAACTTTTTTTACAAGAGGGCGTCATTAAGTTAGCTGTAGGCGTAGGACAGACGTAAGCGACCCGAGATTTAGCATGGCATCACCAGAACTCCCTTCATTCTTCGCGTGGTGTATAAATATTTCATGCAGCATGTCAATGAATTTCTATCCATGACAGATTCTGTACGGTTTTAGTACGGCCACGCCCTCTACTCGTTCTGCAACCGATCATCTTACTCCTATGAGCTGCGACTGGAATATCAGGTTGGTAACTGTAACCAGACTAGCAACGAAAATGGATAAGGTACACAGCGCATGATGTAAAGTTGACACTATCGCGGCAGGAATTCGTCTCTATGATGTTTACTCTTTTCATGACGAAACATCAAAAAGTTGTGCACGCTAGTACAGATCACGTGATAAAATTCCGGGATCAGAACAATAATATTGTTGGTATTTACTACGTACCATACAAATATATAAAGTTTTTTTTAATTGTCAAAGATTTATTCAGTTTTAGGCACTAAGTAAAGTCTAGTATACGGATCGTTTCCGCGAAAAGGGTCCTAACGCATGTTTTTTCAAGATTTCACATTGTTTTATATTCGGAGTATCTGTCATGCAGTTGTAAGACGCTGAATTTTTTTATTAGCGATACATTTCAACGCAAGCGTTACATTTCTATTGCGCATACTGGAAATTTTATTATGTATACGTTAGGTCCCTTTTCACGGAAACGATCCCATATGTACATTAAAAAATTTGATACCATCAGGGCATACATATGATACAGAAGTAAATAAATGATGCATGCGATCAATTTAAAAGCAGTGTTCAAGCGAAGGAAGGCCTGCCCACATCAGACATTTCTCCATTTTATCCGAGACCCTCTGTGATAAAAATTTGTTGCTGTTATTTATGCAGACGCCATCTAGTTCTCAAACAAATGATGATTCTTCAATGAGATTTTCCCCATTTGACTCCGATGCAGAAACGTGCTTTATTTTAATTTGCTTCCTGACCGCATCAACAGAAAGTGCAGACTGAGTGGACGTGCATCAGCAACCTTGCTTTTTCTCAAGGACAGGATGGATGGCTGCTACAGTAAGGTTAGAATTAGGGTGTGTAACCTCCCCTGCATAATGAAAATCGATTTTTCCGAATACTTTTAAAACACTAATCGATTTTTCAGGTTTTTGTGGACTTGAAAATCGATTTTTCCGAATAGTTTAAAAAACAAAATCGATTTTTCCGAATAGGTTTTGCCAAATTTCCTGCCGTTATTCAGGTTATGGTGCTTGTGGAGTGCACACTGAGAAGATAATTTATGTCTGCACAGAAATCCACCTGGTTTCGCACCCAAACTAGAGCTATTCATGTCAGTATAAAATACAGAGACACAAAGGTCTACACTCTACAGTAGCATGTGTTTGCCAAATAGAGTTTAATAAATTGTATATCTTTACCATGCACTTGTAAATATCAATAGTAATGTAAACCTAACCATCCAACACTAACCACTGAGACCAGACATCACCATTAAAAACTCACAACACATCACCTACAATCACGTACTTCACTTACAATCATCCAACAACACTCCATTCACGTTCTCGCTAAATGCATATGAAATTTCCCATTAGTACGATTGCGTAATGATCTCTAATTCCTATACATACTCAAACAGAGCGCTTATACTTACTTGAAGTGGGTGAGAAGTCTGTCATTCTATTTCACTCGCTAGCTCAATACTCAGATATGTTCACTTCGTACCACTGTACAATAAAACAATGCAGTACTAGTACGGGTACATAAATTTATTGCTACTACATATAAACACAACTCGTGGCACATACTAATGAACTTTTAACTACTTGAAGACGACATTACGCTGTATATTTTGTATCCCCAATTGATGCACATTAAATATTTTGTATTATATTACTATCTTACTCAATACCTATCAAATTCTTAATAGCGTTCCCCACATTGCATGTATGTAATTATCAATTGAAAATCATATCCGGATATCTGTATAAAAAGGTATTCGAATAATGGGCGAATTGTCGATGCTGACGACGAATACCTAAGTACCTCCGAATGGAGAAACATAAACCGGTTATTCCGAATAGATAAAATTTACTAATCGATTTTTCCGAATAATGCTAAATTGCTATTCGAACGGATAGGATTTTGCGAGTATCCGAATAACCCGAATAACCTGATAACCGGTTACACACCCTAATTAGAATGTGCCGATCAGACTATGATACATATGTGTCTGCATGTGGTTTCCACGCACTTATAGATCAGCAATTAATGTTGTCAACGTCACTGGCCTCTTGCACTACAGATTCTCTAACAATGTCCTTGTATACTAAAGAAGCTAGATCCCTGCATGATCTCATTGTGGAATTGGATTACTTTATTACCCTCAATCCTCCGCAATCGAAGGCATGTTCACAGCTATAAGACTCACGTGCATTCCACAGCCATCACAAGCAGGGGGTAATCTTACTATAGTGGTCGGTGATATTCCATTGCATGCTCTCAGTAGCTCACAGGAAAAAAAATGGGTCGAATCAAGTTTTGATTTTATAAAGGATTTTAGAATCCTCTGTAAAATCATTGTGTGATTGAACATTAAAATTAGACACGTGTGATTTTTACTGTAACAGTTCGATCAGTCGTAATGATTCCAAACTGATTCTATACGTGTTTTTTTTCCCTGTGTTGAGCGTCACGGAAGAAAATGGTGATAAGCGGCGGTTGCCATGGTGCAGCAAGGAAGTTACAGCCTGTCCAACTGTGATACGGCATTAGTGTATAGGTAGTAACACACCAATCTCCTGCATGATCTTTAATTGTACCGACATCAAAAATGACAACTCGCACTTCCAGCAGAGATAATATATAAATTTATATATTATCTCTGCTTCCAGGGACTGATGCACTACTGCCTGCTAAAGTACACATGCACCTTGCAGTATATATGTATCCATGGTGTCTTATATCGCGGGTATGTGTACAGCAGGTATGCGACTAATGTAACGTATATACTGAGGCACGAAGTGGGAGTTGCAAGTTTCAACCAATTACGCGAATTACGAAAACACTCGCATGATGGCGTTGGAGTACTACGGTAGCTTGGCGTATCAATTATACACACACCACATTTCCAATGAACGCGGCATGCCATGTGTACGCTTCCGCGCACGCATATGGGATGACAAGACTTTCAAAGGTACGCGAAAGATTAGCCGCTGAGAGGGAGTGAGGGTTTGTGTGACGTGCGTTTTCCGCAGAGAAGACGTTGTCGTGCGTATGTGACAGGTAATTTCATGGCCTTAGAGAAGGCTCCGCTTTTGCGCTTGGGTGAAGCTAGAGGTACAGGGAGTGGCGACCCTCCCCAATCTCCCCACGCTAAACTGAATTTCCTCGCCGGAACGCGTAACAGTTAGATCATATTTTATAATGACGTAAGAGTACCCCACTGCATGGGATCGTTTCCGCGAAAAGGGACCTAACGCATGTTTTTTCAAGATTTCAAATTTTTTTTGATATTCTAGAAGTCTGAAATGTCCTCTGCACATTGCACTGAGAAATGGAGTATTTGTCATGGAGTTGTAAGGCTCAGAATTTTTAATTAGCCATACATTTCAAACGCAAGCATTACGTACTGGAAATTTTATAATGTTAAGTCCCTTTATGCGGAAACGATCCCATAGACCGTTCATGTATCATGTGACCGCTCCGTATCTAACATACTTCAGTGTCACACAACATAAATTAATACACGCAGGCCATGTTGGTGCTCAGCTTTTACGGAAATATCCGAGTGACGAAAAGTATCCATAGGTGGCCCTGCATGAAGTGCTTGACCAAAACCAAGACCAAATTCACAGAAATGATTTGCTGTCTAATTATAATATAGGACCTTTGCCGCGTTGCCGAGAAAAGGGCATAACATTAAATTTCGAGTACTGACACGCAAATTATGATGGAAACCGTATAACGCTTGCGTTAAAATGTATGGTACCTTACAACTCCGTGACAGATAGTTCGATTCACAGTGCATAAGAATCGTTGTATAAAGGACACTTGAAACGTCTATACAATATCATAAAAATCGTGCATGCGTTAGGTCCGCATGCAATGATCCCATATATGTAACGACCTAGCTGTTTTGCACGCGTCGAAATTGTTTACACCACACATGACGCATACCTATAGAGTAAATGGACACCAGTATTTTGTAATTGAATATGCAGTTGTTTAACTGACGTATTCAAATATGTCCTTCCACTGGCCTGGCTCTATACATCTTGACCCTGCTGATTGTCTGGTTGCTCGTAGATGGTGGTTGGGTTTTGATACTTCATGACGTTCCCTGTGTCCCCTTTGTCCTAACATCGTTCTTGACACTCCATCACGCAGCCTCTTGCTGCAATTAAACGTGCAATGCGTGGTGGGATGTGCATGGCTCCATGGCACAACCATTTGCGTGACATCTTTGTCATCATACCCATCTTTCAGTGGGAGTTGAACTGGGCACAGTGAAAAAACGCGTCAAATCAATTATTGATTCGCAATTGATTTGACAGTAAAATCAAGCGCAAATCAAGCGCACTTGATTTTACTGTGAAATCATGCCTTGATTTAACAATAGATTTAAAATCCGTTGTGAAATCAATTATTGATTCGACGCGTTTTTTTGCTGTGGGGGTATGGTTTATCCGCTGATGTCATTACTTTTTGCTGTTGGAAGCTTTAATTGAAAATCTGTTATCGACATGCATACATGCACGTATTTACTCAGAAATCGCTTAAACCTTACAGTTCATAAGACCGACACTTAGTTGTGCGCCCCTCACCGTGCATGCGTACTCTCACTGCACAGAGGACTGAGGTGTTGGGGGGGAGGGAGGGGTACATAGCATACGTCCTTCCCCCTCCTATATTTTCTTCATTCCTCGCTCTCCTTGATCCAATCGTCATAATGGCGTTGTGTGCTGTCGATACCCATAAATTACATACCATGCCATTATAAAGCTGGATTTGCGTTACATGCGGACTCGAACTTGAAACCTTTGTGGCACGTATTCCATTTCAGCTGAGAATATTAATTCAAGCATACGTGAGATACTTCATCTTACCCCACGAATGCGACAACCTGATGGCGATGCAATGGATGCAAGCCGTGCCTCCAGCGATTCATGCATATGCGCTTGTTAATTGTATGCAAATTCATGCTTCAGTGTGTGTGTGTGCGTGTGTGTGTGTGTGTGTGTGTGTGTGTGTGTGTGTGTGTGTGTGTGTGTGTGTGTGTGTGTGTGTGGAAGAGACAGAAAACCAAAGAGAACTGCAACAGAAAAGAGCCATCAATGTCATGTATAATATACTTGCGTCGCACAGACCCTTAGTTATGGTCAACAACAACAAAAAAAAACTGCGACTGTGATGAGATCCCATTTGCCAGGGCTTTTCCGATGCTTCCGTTTTCCCACGTTACGGATTTACTATTCCGGATATTTAGGGGGAGGGACTTCGCGCGTGCGTGGGAACACTGCTGTATATATAAATATTCAACAGAATTATTCCATATAGACAAACTGACAGCTAGAATGATAACCGCTGCTGTCGGTCGCGTTGCGTCAATCGTGTTGTCGTTATTAATCTCCTGCGGCAGAGTTACCACCTCCACGTCCACCCGGTGCTTCGACGCGGAATCGTCATTTCAGAAGCAAGGCTGCGTTTGCAACGATTTCGAGCAGTATACGTTCATAAGCTGTGCGTTCCTGAATGGAGAGCTGCCTACTTCGATGTCGCTAAACTACAGCTACGTGAGCGGCCTGTAAGTTATGCGGAGAACATGCATTTCATAGTAAATTTTGAGGCCAACGCGCGTTCCTTTGAGGGAATTGGAACTGAAGTAATGCTTAGAAAACACTGCACCTGTTTACGGGTGTATGTTGCGCCATCGCTATATCGTGACTGTAGAAATACGCGCCTGCATGTGCCGCCTCCTATATATATATAGGTGAACGAACGTTCATATCCACTGCGACAGCTCAACGCATGTTCTCCTTCCATACCATTGTGCAGGTCTATCCATGGAGGCACTCTTACATCCTTGAAGAGAAGCAACTTCAATTTTTTCCCTAGTCTGACGCAACTGTAAGTTAGGGAGAATTATGGTTTTTAAAATGCATGTGTTGCCTATTTTGTATTATTTGCTCTATATTTGGGGAAACGTGGGAGGAGAAGGACATCATGACCTTCCATGCTATGTAACACGATGCAATATTGCATTCTGCTTGACAAGCCATCATGAAAAATAAAACCTTGGATCTGTACTCCTATAGATCAGTACTGCTTAGTTATTAAATTCTAATAAGTTAACCTCATGAATGTTTTATATTCAGGGTGGGCATGCACACTGTCACGTAATCCACGGCATGTGCCTTATAAAGAGCATGTCTCGCCTCCATACAGGTCAATACAAAACACATTGCTGCAGCATATTGACCCTGATGCGTTCAAGGATGTGACGCTGACATCCATGTAAGTTATGGTAATATGCATGGGCACAATTTTTTTTTGGAGTGCACCTTGTGTTGGTCTCAGCATCCATCCCCCTCCACCCCATCCAACCTTTATCACAAGTAATGCCTTACGTCATGTTGTATAAAGATGCTGTACAGTCATGTTTGCACTCTACTTGTACTTTGTTGTCCATTAGCAATTCCTTTGACACGACACTGAGGTATTCTTAGATACCATGTAAACAAGATAATGGTAGAGAGACGACAGTGCGGAATAATTGATCACTACATCGTTTCTAAGTGAGCCCTTCAACTCTACTGCTTCTTGTGCACAGAGGACTCATTTTGGAATGTCCTATTGCTGCCCCCCCCTCCCCACTCCCATCCACCTTCATCATACCTGAGCATTTAAAGTATTGCAGAAGCCATGTTTCAAACTGTAATTCTTAATAGACAACTGAGACTCAAAGGCATTCCAATTTATCTGCAACTAGGCTTCACTATGGGTCCTACATGGCAGCTATTGTAGTAATACACCTGTACACTACTAACTCTCCATGTTACATTGACCTTGTTGGTCAGCCACCTTCTAACTTTTCTTTTTTTTCTTTTTCTTTGTACTGGACTACAGAACTCTTGAAAATAGCAGACTGACAGAGTTCCCACCAGTGGCAAATCTCAGTCGATTGCATATTCTGTACGTGCTATGCCAGCAAAAGGCAGCACCATTTGTGACATAACAGCTCTTTCCTTCCTCTGCAGTTCAGTCAAGGGAAATCGCATTTCCTCCATCACTAAGGCTAATCTGCTGAACACTGTGTCTCTCTTGACACTGTAAGATGTGTGCAATGTTTGGAATAGAACTAGACTCATGTGTGTGTTTATCATTTAGTGACCTAGAAAGCAACCAGATTACTGAGCTTCCGGTGGATGTATTTGAAAATACATGTCTACTTGCTACACTGTAAGCACACAGTAAAGGATTAAGAAAACAAAGTGAAATTACAGTATCTACATACACCCTCACAACATTTTTAATAGAACTGCCAAAGCTGTTAGGTGGGATTTATTAGGATGCTTTGTGCAAAGCTCTTGACATTAAAGTAAAAGCTGAACTATGCACACAGAAAATAATAGAAATATGATTTATGATTAATTCGACTGAGGACTCCTGAATGTTCTGTGGGTAAAAAAAAAGATTTAGCTTGTTATCTGTAAATTGTGTATTCACACAGGTCTGTAAGCAGTGTAGTTTAATGCATTAATTATTAATATAAATCATTATTATTACATGTGCTTTATTATTAACTGCTAGTGATGTATGTACTAAGTGTGTACATTTAATTATTTCTATGTAACAGCTATGTAAACAAGTATGTAACAGTTATGTTATGAGGATTAAACATAACAATAAAATAGCAAGGAGATAACAAATGTCAAATACCAGCACATCTTGCTCAGAACTTATTATGTCCTATTACTAATGTCGATTCTTGTTCTTCCAGCTCCTTGTCCAACAACAACATAAAGGAATTCAGATATGGTACATTCCGTCACACAGCAATCACATCCCTGTAAGCTGTAAATCGTAATATACAAAAGTCTGCAGTTCATTAATGCATTTTTGCATTGGGATTGTTGGGCACCTGTGCAGGAGGCCTGGGCACGTGTGCAGGAGGCCTGGGCACCTATGCAGGCCATCCGCAAATGTAGGAATTTTAGCAGAATTGTGCAAAAGAATAAACGAATGATGGTTGTCTTTGTGCACATCATTAATTTTATTGGAGTCACACCGAATTGCTCCATATAGAAGTGACTAAATTTATTTTAAGTTCGATACTGGTGGGATGAATAAGTGGATTTATTCAAATGATCTGTGCCCTTGAAAAAATAAAGTATGCATCAAAGACAGGAATGCCATAAATCCTTCACAGAATGCTATATTATGTAATAGCAAGGGTGACACGAATGGAGAAGTATAACATCCTTCGATGAGAAACCATGTTTCCTATGTCAATCCACTTTTTTTGGTTTTGAGATTATTATGGGATATGGGGGATTTTGAAGGGTACTTCAACACTTGAAATTCTTTTCAGAGACCTTTCATTCACACCAGTGGAGCAACTGCCCACTGATGGCATTCGAAATTACCTATCTGAGATAAACCTCAAAGGAGCCACCCACTTTACCTACCCATCATTTACTGAAAATGATGCAACACATGGCAATCTAACCTATCCAGTCTTGAATAAAATCACCATGCCTTTCCATACCTTTTGCTGTCAGCTGAGGTCCCAGAGAATCAGGCCTCTTCAAATTAAGAAATCCAATTCAAAGAGGCAAGGCAGCCTTCCACAACCCACTCCTTCACCATCCACATCTCTAAATTCCATCCATTCAACCTCCTCCCTTGTTTCGAATTGCATCACATCAACGGTGGTGCAAACCACATGCAGAACACAAGCAGTGTCACTCAGTCCTACTGTAGCTCCAGCGCAGTTGTCCACTTCGGCCACTCTAATGACATTTACTGCGCTAGATGGTGCGACGGTCATCTCAGCTACTCCTACACCATCATTCTTCACATCTACAACCACTTCGTTTTCAAGCAGGGCCTCATGCAGTAACTTGTGGACTGCCAGTGGTGGTCAGTGTATTTCGAGTACACTGCTCTCTGCCCTCACTGCAACCGCTTCACTGCCAAGTGAGGTTGTCAGTTATGTATTGGACATCTCTGGCACTCAAGATTTTGCACAATCAACTGCTTCTGTTATCTTTGTCACACCAGTGGCTCCAAGTTCTCTGCCCATCATGACTAGCCCATCAGTCAGTGACATGTCTACAGTTCCAAACCCAGCAACAGGCACTGATCTTTCCTTCACGACCACTTCATTTTTGCCCACGGACTCACTTTCTGCCACGCCCATGGTTTCTTGCTATACAGAGACAGTTGTGGAAGTGTGTTGCAACCTACCACCTGTCGACTGCTCAGCCAGGTGTAACAATGATCCAGCGGATCCAGTATTCTGCCTCACTTGCTACGGAAGTGGCTGCATCGACGCATATTGCTTATCGACTGCTGGATGCATATGTGCGGCAGAACAGAGCTCCATAAGTGGCAACACGAGTGCTGTAGTTTGCACAACTGTCAATTCTTCATTAGAGTCACCCTCATCAACTGCACCGTCTGTCCACGAGACTCCGGCCCCACCAATTTTAACAGAATCATGCACTGAAAGTGTCCCCACGTACGAGAGCACCAATAACGAGTACATAGAGTGCATACCCGAGGAAGACCCTTTCAATCCGTGTGAAGAACTGCTCAGTGATGGCATCAGGGTTGTGATATGGATTGTTATAACCATCACCCTCCTCGGCAACGGGACAGTCGTCACCTGTATGATGGCATACGGGTTGTTCTTCAGACACAAACAGAAGCACCTGCAGGTAGTGAACTTCTTCTACCTCAACCTGGCAACAGCGGACTTTCTCATGGGGGTGTACCTGTTCACCATCGGGACAGAGGACCTCAACACCCACTACGATTATCCCGGCGCGTTTTTCACACAAAGCGCGGCATGGCAGAGCAGCCCAGGTTGCAACTTCGCCGGGTTTTGCGCCATGACGTCAATCTCCATGTCCGTCTTCACCCTCGTCCTCATCACACTGGAACGTGTGCACAGCATCGTACAGGTGTTCGAGCAGAGGAAGATGTCAATGAAATTGGCTGCCTTACTGATGGCCGCGGGCTGGGTGTTCGCGGTCGTCATGGGCGCGTTGCCCATCGCTCACGTGAGCGACTACGGCAAGACCGCAGTGTGCCTGCCCTTTGACAGTTCCAGCGCCGTGAGCGCCGGGTACGTGTATTTTGTGCTCATTGCCACGGGTGTTGCCTCGCTCGTGATCACCACAAGTTACATCGTGATAGGCTGCAACGTATTCTACAACAGGCAAAAGGGGTATCCGGCAAATGCCTCGAAGATGAACGAGTGCTACGTGGCGATCCGCATGAGCGTCATCGTGCTCAGCAACTTTGCCTGCTGGTTCCCAATCGCCGTTGTGGGTCTGGGATCTGCGACTGGCCAGAAATGGATTGGCCTAGACGACGCCAAAGTGTTCATGGTTGTCGTGTTTCCGCTGAATGCCTCGCTCAACCCAATCATCTACACCCTCTCGACGCGCGTGTTCAGGGAGACGCTGATCATGATGGGGAAGAAGTGTCACCTGGCTGACTTCTCCCGCCGCGCATCACACCTGCACTCCAGAGAGACGTCCACTCTCCGACGTCTGTCTCTTTCGAAGACGTCGACCACTGACCTGTTCGCCTCCTCTTCAGGCTCGAGGTCCAACGTGTCGCTCAGCGATCCGGCCAAGATCGAGGCGACAGTGGGCACCACTCTGGGGACCACCAACATAATCAGTCTCGCCTCCATCCGTGAAGAAGAGTTTGAAGACCCACAAGGGCTAGTCATACGGAACGATGTCGCTGCACGTGGTAGCGAACAGTACGAGTTGGTCGTGGAGACGAGCCCAGAGTCCACCTCGATGGAAACCTCATTCGCCGGCATTATTGAGAACAGAGCACACAGCGAGGAGTGATAAAACTGGAAACAGAGAACTTCAAACTATCATTTTTATTTTCATGTGCTCTGTATCCATCCCCCCCCCCCCCCCCCCCCCCCCCCCCCCCGCCACATGCAGACGCATGCGCACAAGGATGACATCGTTGTACACTGATTATTATTATTCGTTTTCGTTATTTAATTCCAGCTGCTGAGCTGCTAACACACGAAAACGTGCATGTTCTTACTAATAAAGCTTCGATAAAATAAAGTGTGCCCATCGCGGTGATTTGCTCAGTCGCAACAAAAGTAAAAAGTGACAAGACGTAGCTCGCTCATGCTGTCATGCATAAATAAGGTGAAATTTTCATTGCATCCCGACGCTACGTACTACCTCCCTATCTCCCTGTAACCATAACTTGAGCTGCATATAGTAGATTATGTCACGTTTAAATTAAACGTTTCGCCAAAACGAGGTTGGGTCTAGTCTTGCAACCCGCGCCAGACGTACAGATGAACAGAATGACTATTAATGTAATACTGCATTCAAAATTTAAAGACGAGGCCCAGACCCATGCAAAATGTCTCGTTTGTCGCTAGTAACTCAATACGCGTACTACACGCAGTTGAAACGTCGAGCGCCATGGTTGGATTACCGACGCGGCTATTCTGATGTAGTGAACGTGTTCGATAGAAAAGCGAAACGTTCACAGAAGAACAGGGCTGCGTGTCACCCGCAAGCCGCCATGTACAATTACCTTAAAAATGAGGTTGCGACGCAATTAATTGACAGAGTGGCTGACGTGTCCAGGTGAAGTGACATTTAGCGCGCCCAAAATATATATACAAAATGGGGAGGATTTTTGAAGAACAGTGAGAAATGGAGACCGCTCACTTGCACGTTTCGGTGTTAGGTTCTTCCCGACAGCATTGGACGTGGGCTGCGGACGAGGCCATCTCGCATCTCAACTGTCTCGAGACCTGGTGGGCACGCTGTACCAGTGCGACTCGGCGGAAAACGCACTTGTCAGTGTACTCGACACTATAAGAAAATTAACCCTTTAACCACTCTTTTCTGTTCAGTTGGTAAGCAGTTCTGCTCCAGAGATGATACCTACATACAGAGTTATAGCCGATGAAGAGTTCCTGCCATTTAAGGATGATAGCTTTGATCTTGTTTTAAGCAGTTTGAGGTTTGTGTGTATGTGTGTGTATATGTGTGTGTGCATGTGTGTACTTGCATGTGTGTGTTTGTGTGTGTTGTGTATGTTTGTGTATGTGTGTACATGTGTGTACTTGCATGTGCGTGTTTTCTGTACAGTGTGTGTGTGTGTGTGTGTGTGTGTGTGTGTGTGTGTGTGTGTGTGTGTGTGTGTGTGTACACATCTATTCGCATCTTGTGCACTCACATGTATGTATGCACATGCTTACTGTACCATCCAAACTCACCTAGTTTGCACTGGGTCAACGATCTCCCTCATGCCCTTAAAGAGGTCAGTATCACAGTATCACATGGCAACCATTATCACGATATCCATGCTAAGGTGCGTGGCACATTCTTATTGCCCTCCCCTTTTTCACCTTACAGATGTATCGAGTCATAAAACCGGATGCACCTGCCATTGGGTGCCTGTTCGCTGGGGACACCCTGTTTGAACTGAGGTGCTCACTGCAGCTCGCTGAAACTGAAAGAGAAGGAGTGAGTTATACATCTATTTTTGGACTGCATTCGCTTATGCATATTCACACAACACACACAACACACATGACACTTTACCACACACAACACACACACACTTTACCACACACAACACACACAATACACATGACACTTTACCACACACAACACACACAATACACACACACTTTACCACACACAACACACACAATACACATGACACTTTACCACACACAACACACACAACACACACACACTTTACCACACACAACACACACAACACACATGACACTTTACCATGTGCACACAACACACACAACACACACTTACCACATACAACACACAACACCCAATGCTCACTGTTCCATATCCACACATGAACATCCACACATATGCACATCCACACATATGCACACATGTACACATGTGCACACACACTCCAATATGTGCACACACACGGCACATACCATGTACCGTGCCACCACACCACACACATACACACAACACACTAACATGCATACATACACACACACACCACACACACACACAACACACTAACACGCATACATGCACACAACCCTGTCAACCCATGAACACCCTCGATCACCCACATACCCTCATACACACCTACGCACACGCACACTACCCATGAACACCCTTGATCACCCACATACCCTCATACACACCTACGCACACGCACACTACCCATGAACACCCTCGATCACCCACATACCCTCATACACACCTACACACACGCACACTACCCATGAACACCCTTGATCACCCACATACCCTCATACACACCTACGCACACGCACACTACCCATGAACACCCTCGATCACCCACATACCCTCATACACACCTACGCACACGCACACTACCCATGAACACCCTTGATCACCCACATACCCTCATACACACCTACGCACACGCACACTACCCATGAACACCCTTGATCACCCACATACCCTCATACACACCTACACACACGCACACAACCCTGTCAACCCATGAACACCCTTGATCACCCACATACCCTCATACACACATGCACACTACCCACTAACTTGCACACACTGGATAGGGGTTTTCCCCTCACATCTCGCCCTTCACAGAGATGAGGGACTTGGGAGGATTACTGGGTCGAGCTGGCTACACACTGACCACTGTGGTAAGTGGAGCCCGTCTTGGGCACTAAAGGACCATTGAATGGTCCTTTAGTGCCCAAGATGGGCATTTATAAGAACTCTATTATGTCGAGTGTTTCACTTAGCGATGGAGCAATGGGAAGTTACCTGTGTAGCATTCTTTGCTTATTGCATTACTGTGTGTGTACTGTGGGGGCAGCTTTTAGGCAAGCTATGTCATCTCTCAAATGTTGTAAAGAATGGGAAATCTTGTCAGTCTGACCTCAGACCAACGTCAGTCTGACCAACGGTGGTCACCTGGATACGGTGGTCACCTTCCCAGTGCAGTTGGTTATTATATTTTTCCCCCAATGTTATGCCTCCACACGTTCACCACCACCTGACCTCCAGACAGCAACCCTGATCCTTGGTGACTGCTCTGGGCAGCTGAAATTAAATCTTGAGATTAGTCCAACGTAGCCACATCCTAGCAGGTCTCGACAGTTGTCTACACGCGATTTTGTTCTGATCAGTTTCACATAAAAATTATTACTTGTTATATGATGTCAGCAATTTGTACTGAAACCCATTCGTAAAATGGCTTCTCTTATTACAAGTATAGAGCATTGTATAACAAGTAATAATTTATTTGTTAATTTTAGTGTGGTACTCATCAGAAATTGACAGCTGTCCAGACCCTCCATTCAATGCAAGGTTGTGGCTATGTCAGCTCAAGATCCTTGCCTCTCGTTTCACAAAAAAAAAAGATTGCATGCGTGTTGGTGTATGTAGGTGTCTAAGTATTGAGTATTAATCCACTCATTGAAGAATTAAAGAGCTGTATGGAGTGTGTGCCTTCTTATTACCCTGGAAACATGCCTACGCCCCTTGCTCTTCTTTTATTGGCACCAGGATGTGGACGAGGTGAAGGTGAACTTCCCCTCCATGTTTGAACTGATGAGCGACTTGAAAGGTGAGGGCTTTCTGATGTCAGGTGTGTGTGTGTGTGTGTGTGTGTGTGTGTGTGTGTGTGTGTGTGTGTGCGTGCGTGTGTGTGTGCGTGTGCGTGTGTGTGCATGTGTGTGTGCGTGTGTGTGTGTGTGTGTGTGTGTGTGTGCGTGCGTGCGTGTGTGTGCATGTGTGTGTGCGTGTGTGTGTGTGTTGCGCGTGTATTTGTGTGTGTATGTGTGTGTGTTTGTATGTGTTTGTGTATGTGTGTGTTTATGTGTGTGGTGGGGGTGGGTGTGTTTGCCAACCTTTTGAACAACACTTCGTGTTTGGGTAGGCATGGGGGAGAGCAACTGCGCGTGGAACAGAAGGAACTACATCAAACGCAGCACTCTGTGTGCAGCAGCTGCTATATACAAAGGTAACCAGGTGTGGGGGGAGTGAGGAGTGGTGTAGTGGGGGTTTTCATAGTGTGAAAGTGAATGTGGTAGCTAGCAGTGATACTGGAAATATATTTAGCCAAAGACACTACCAATAATGTCTTAGCTGTTGTTTTGTGCCTACACTTTAACCACTCATTTTTGCTTCAAATGTTTGTGTTCATTTTTTTATGCAACTGGTTGATCCATTAACTCGTCTACCTGAAGAACTGTACGGAAATGAAGATGGCAGCATTCCAGCCACTTTCCAGCTCCTCTATTTCATTGGATGGAAGCCTCACCCATCCCAGGCAAGCAACCGACAGGACAGCATATACCTGTTCGAAATGTTCTGCAGTTGTACATTGTTCTCCCCCTCCCCCACCCACATCATCCTACCCACCCATAGGCCAAGCCCGCCAGACGTGGGTCAGCTGGGGCATCCATGAGGGATCTTGGGAACCTGTCCACTACTGACACCAAGAAAACGGACCCTTAAAAAGAGACCGTTTCTGTTGTGTGTTGCTTTTTACATGTGTATTCAAAAGGGCTGTGATGTGGCAACTGCAACCTGATGCTATTCAGTTTCAGTTTGGATATCTATAGTGGTGCATTTGTATGCAGGTATCTGCCATCTTCATTAAATATCAATATGGATGCAGGTAGTAGTAGAAATCCAGTTGTTTCAGACCATTAACAAAGGGAGTGATTTAAAGTCCTAAAAAGCTGTTTTGTTTGCATAGTAAAAAAAGTGGTTGCTATACTGTGACTGGATCATAAAAAAGATCAAACCCACAAGTATTATGCTGTAATATCAAAGACTTTGTTTTACTGACTTTAGTTTGATTGCTCTATTTTTCATATTGAATTTGACTCGTCAATGGTCTGAATCAGCTCTGCAATTGAATCTGATGAGTGGGCATAATTTATTGTAATAATATTATGTTTACTTTGGCACTCCCTTGTGATCAATACTTCTAATGATGCATTGAACAAATATATCCATTCTCCTATATTATGAAGTTATTGTGTAATTACGCACCTCTCCACTTGCTTTATGCTTGACTGCTGCAGACATAATCATTAAACCTGCCAGTTAAAGAATTAGTGACTCAAGTTGGCAACAAATTGTTCCACAATGTTAGGTGACAAAGAGTCGGGTGACATTGTCAGCTGGGTTGCATGGGGTTAATACAAATTATCCTTCTTTACGTTGAGCGATGCAATTAGTTGGTTTCACCATCAGGCAGCATGAGTGTGACAAAGTCCCTGTAGAGCACAACACCTTTGTCAGGATCGACTGCAGCTGTCAGCATCTCGTCCATCTCTTCCTGGGTAAAGTGCTCCCCTGAAGAAGAGAGTTGCATGTGTGTGTGTGTGTGTGTGTGTGTGTGTGTGTGTGTGTGTGTGTTGTGTGTGTGTGTATGTATGTGAGCATGTGTGTGTGTTAGCGCGCATGTGTGTGATGTTTGTGTGTGTGTGTAAAACAGTTGATTCACATCCCCTGTCCCCAGGCAGTCTGCTTCTTACCTTCTTCAAGCATGTATTTCTTTAGTTCATCTGGAGTTATGTGGGACTTCTTGTCCCTATCCAGTACCTGGGTTTTGGCCATATATGGTCAATGCATTGTGCTGGGCAATATGTGTTCATTGTCTAGGCTTACAATGTGCATACCATGTATGGGCAGTTGTGCCCCCAAGTACTAAGTACTATGGAATGGACAGTTATGTCTAGTAGCCTAATGGAGGGTTATCAATTAATGTTCACCTGCATCTGAATAAATGAACACTTAGCTTGAGTTCCAGTTTCGTGTAAGTAGCGGTCTCTATCGATTTGGAGGAGAGAGCTGCAAGCTACAGCCAGCTTATTGGGCCCAACCCAACTAATACCCCTCTGAAGAGACTTAGCTTTAGGTTAGGGTTAAGGCTGTCCTTATAGGTTAGAGGGAACCATCTTCCTGGGATGATGGGTGGTGTGCAAGAGATCATGGGATGGGATGGGATGTGACCCCAAGCTTACAACAACCGTGTGGTAGACAGATGGATGTGTGTGTGGTAGACAGATGGATGTGTGTGTGGTAGACAGATGGATGTGTGTGTAGTAGACAGATGGATGTGTGTGGTAGACATGTGTGGCATGTAGATGGATGTGCAAGGACAAACAAGGGGTGCAACCTACATGCTCCTATAACCTCATGCCCAGACTTAATTTTTGTTACATAAGGATGACTTGATCGCCATAATGTACAGTTGTGGTGTTACACCATTGGAGTCTGGACACTAGACTATGGCTCCTATGGCTGGATTCGTGTACCCTGTGACCTACTATGCACAGGTCTTCAAGCAACAAGATGTCACTAACCTCAAAGGCCCGTACCAATTGTTCTTCATTAGCAGGCTGATATCTGTAATGGTCACATATAATCAACACACATGCACTGACACACACACACACACACACACACACACACACACACACACACACACACACACGCACGCACACGCACACACACACACACACGCATACACACACACACACACACACATGCACACACACACACACACACACACACAAACACACCTTTTTTCTAGGAGTACTCTTGTCATCATAGGCTGGAACTTTTCCCAACGAATGAAACCAGTTGGTTCTTCTTCTTCAACCTAAACATTTGATGCGCACATCATCAGACACGTGATGCCAAAATAATCTATATACCTCCTGGATCATGTCGTGAAGCTCTGCCTCTGAAGGGCAACAGCCAAGCGAACGTATGATTGTTCCTACTTCCCTGTTGAGAAATGTACCTTTGCATAACATTACTGCACACTCTGGTGAATCCGGTAGTAGGTAGTTTAGATTTTCAGAAACTTAGTTACCAGAGAGTGTGCGACTTATACACTACATGTACCATGCAGTACTGTACTGCTCACTGAGTGTATGTGTGTGTGTATGTGTGTGTGTGTGTATATGTTTGTGTATGTATGTCTGTATATGTATGTGTATGTGTGTGCATGTGTGTGTATGTGTGTGCACGTGTGCGTATGTGTGTATGTGTGCGTATGTGTGTGTGTGTATGTGTGCGTATGTGTGTGTGTATGTGTGCGTATGTGTGTGTATGTGTGCGTATGTGTGTGTATGTGTGCGTATGTGTGTGTATGTGTGCGTATGTGTGTGTGTATGTGTGCGTATGTGTGTGTGTATGTGTGCGTATGTGTGTGTATGTGTGCATATGTGTGTGTGTATGTGTGCGTATGTGTGTGTGTATGTGTGCGTATGTGTGTGTATGTGTGTGTGCGTATGTGTGTGTGTATGTGTGTGTATGTGTGTGTGTATGTGTGCGTATGTGTGTGTATGTGTGTGTGCATATGTGTGTGTATGTGTGCGTATGTGTGTGTATGTGTGCGTATGTGTGTGTGTATGTGTGCGTATGTGTGTGTGTGTGTATGTGTGTGTGTATGTGTGTGTGTGTGCGTATGTGTGTGTGTATGTGTGCGTATGTGTGTGTATGTGTGTGTGTATGTGTGCGTATGTGTGTGTGTATGTGTGCGTATGTGTGTGTATGTGTGCGTATGTGTGTGTGTATGTGTGCGTATGTGTGTGTATGTGTGTGTGCGTATGTGTGTGTATGTGTGCATATATATGGGTGCACTAGATCCTGCTCACTGGTTTTGATGGTTACTAGTTGGGGATCCCCAAATTTGTAAATCAATCCCCAACAAACTGTCATCAACACTACACATCGATAGACTCGCGTTATATCTCAATGCAAGGTGACTGCATAACATCATGCTATCAATAGTAGCAACAACGGATGGTACAGGGGGTAAGCCTCGCACTTGGGCTTACTCCCTGTACCATACATTGCTGCTGCTACCAATAGCATGAGGATTTGTTAGTCTTCGTTTGATTGCGGAATGAAACTCCCTCCAAATAGTAGCGTCCCCATGCAGCCAGGCGCACTTAACTAGATAATTATTTGCTCATGTTACATTATAAGATATTTGGGACAGTGTCCAGCACGATCACCCTTGTGGGTAGCTCTTTTAAGTTTTCACATTTTCTGTGTCCCTAAGCATCAAAAATTGGACTATCCCTTTGTACATGTATATTTATAGGGAACTGAATTTTTAATTAGCCATATGTCATTGCAAGCGTTGCTCTTCCTTTACTTGTCCTGGAATTTTGAAAGCACCACAAAGGTGATTATGTTGGATGACAGTAGTTAAAGCGTGGTTTAATGGCTTCCCATCACATCATTTTTACAATTCCAAAACCAATCCCCAATACGCAATTATAAGTAATAACCCGCGGAAAATGCAATCCCCAAACTCAAGTGATCATCAAAACCAGTGAACAGTACGGTATGGTACTACTGACCTCACGTCTACCGTCTTGTTGCTCTCGTGATCAAAAATTTCGAATGCATTCTCTATTCTTTTTTTAATTTCAACAATGGCAGGGTCCTCGGGAGCAACGACTGCTGCTGGTTCAGTGCGAACTGTTTCGGTCATCTCTCGTTCTTTTTTTTTTTTTTTTCCTCGCTAGCTTGCCGCCATTTGTAACGTTGCCATGGTAATAAAAGTAACTTAAGCCTGGAACCGAGAACCTCCACGTGACAAAAAGCAAATCTTTTTAAAAACGTGATCGAAAATGAGCGACTTCGAAGAGTATGCGACCGGCTTAAAAGTCGTTGAACTGAAGGAAGAACTAAAGAAACGCAACTTGAACACAACTGGCAACAAGGCAGCACTAGTTCAGCGCCTGATTGATTACGAAAATGCAGAAGGTGGTCAAGGCGAGGTAAAAAAAACGGAAGGAGAGGAAGGCAAAGAGGAGCTCAAAGAAGAGATGCCAACCGAAGAGGCAGACGAAGAAGAAGAGGAAAAAGCTGGCGATGTGGAGGCTGGCCAGGAGGAAAAGAGTATTGAACAGCAGGCTGAAATTCAAAAAGAGGTGAACGAGGAACCCTCGGGAGAAAGACCCGAGGCGGAAGAAAGACCAGAGGCGGTAGAAAACAAAGAGGTGGAGGAACGACCGGAGGCGGAAGACAAACCTGAGGCGCCAGAGGCAGAAAAAAAACTGAGGTGCCAGAGGCAGAAAAAAAAACTGAGGTGCCAGAGGCAGAAAAAAAAACTGAGGTGCCAGAGGCAGAAGAAAAACCTAAGGCGGAAGAGAAGCCGCCGGTTGAAGATGGAGGTCGAGAGGAGCCGGAGCCTGGTAAGCGCGTACATGTAGCTTCATTTAAAGTGATTCTTGTTCTTGGACGACCCCGCAGTTTTGTCAAGCCCCGGTAGGTCGTTGGCTCAGACCGGCGAGGGTGAGATGGAACCGAAAGAAACAACGACCGTAGAGGGGAGCGGTGAGGAGGAGCAGCATGTGAAGGAACAGCAGCCAGATGAGCAGCAGCCAGACGAAGGGTGGGTTCTAATCGACAAGACGGACACAGAAAACGCTGAACAAAATTCAGGTGTGTTTATTGAAGTGCTAATTCTAATTAGTACACATGGGAAAAGAGAAAAGTGGTGTAAATGTATGTGTTGTGACGATGTGTTGAAGTGACATGTCAGCTAGAAGTATTGTGTGTTGAGGGTTTATTTTACAATGGTCTTAAATGTGTGTTTGTGCATCTTTGTAACAGCTGAGGGCAGAAAAGAGGAACCAATGGAGACTGGTGCGCAGGAAAAGGCAGCCCAGGCTGAAGAGTCCTCTGTTCAGAGTGGTACCAACGAGGTTTCTGATGGCCATGCCCGTGAACCACAGGGTACCAAACGCCGTGGAGATGACCTTGGCAGTGGTGGTGCCACAAAGGACAGGGTGGATCCCACCAAGGTCCCAGACCCAGATGAGCCAGAGGCTGCAGAGGACCTGATAGCCAAGGTGCCTCTGGAGAATGAATTTGAGCCGATTGAGGATGATAGCATCGTCACATTAGACAGCTGTAGGTTTGGCCTGAAGAGGAATTCTGTCCCTTTTTACTGTTGTCTTTTCATTCCTTTTTCATTACTTCCTTTATCAACTGTCACCTTGTCTCTCCCTTCTTCCTTTCTCTACCTCTTCTTCGTTCCTTCATTTCCCCTCCCCCTTTGCATCAGATCACAGTGACCTCCACTTTAAGATCAGGAAGGATGGGCTAGGTGGGTGTGGCCTCACAGAAAGTGGTTTTGCAAACATGTGGGCTGGAGCCCGAGCCACCCGAGGGGTCAAAGGTGGGAAGTACTTTTATGAGTGCAAGGTAGAACAGAATGTGCCTGTGGACCTGCCAGAAACTGAACCACATCCCAATGTCCTGAGGTATGTGGGAGGAGACATCTGTCATTTGAGTGATGATGTCATTGTTAATGTTGTCTTTTTTTTTTAAGGGTTGGTTGGACTGTTGATGATGCAGGGTTGGATTTGGGGGAGGTGCCTCATTCCTATGGATACGGAGGAACAGGGAAAGTTATGGAGAACAATAACTACCAGACATATGGAGAGTCGTTTGGACTTGGTGATGTCATTGGTTGCTTTGTGGTATGTTGAGGTAGACTTGGTGATGTCATTGGCTGCTATGTGGTACTCTCTTAATGATGTGACGAGGTGTCCATAGTGAGCATGATCAGTATCTCCACCTCCTCCTCACTAATGAGGATGGTGATCGTAAACACATGCCAAAGCAGGTAACCATGACTAAACACATTCGTGGCTCTGTGCCCTGATATGTCACTCTCATGGAGACACGTGTTTGTGTGCATCATAGGACCAGAGGGCATGTGGGTAGGGCACTTGATATATTGTCTGCTGGTTTGAAATTTGTTTATGCAATGGTCTGTTCCCATTCTTTACGACAGCGTGTACATGGTGGCTCATTCCCATTCCTTATTAATGACAGCGTGGATCTTTGCTAGTGCCCCATTCCACACCTAGTGGTCCCATTCCCATACCTAGTGTCCCCATTCCCACACCTAGTGTCACCATTCCCACACCCTTGTGACCTTAATGACCGTGTGGTTTCTTTTTCCTTCCTCACACCTCAAGGATTTGGAGTCCTCTCCTGGAGTTATCTCTTTCTCCAAGAATGGGACTCACTTTGGTACTGCCTTCACTCTCCCCCATGGCCTGAGTGGTGTTACTATGTACCCTATTGTCTACACCAAGAATGTCCTTGTCTCTGTGAACTTCAATGAGGTAGGGTGTGCATGTTTCAGTTGTGTGTGTGTGTGTGTGACTTATTTGTCCCTGTGTCTAGTATCATACACACGGGGGACACGCAACAGACATTCACATGTGTAATTACTAACATACACTTACTACCAATGCACACACACACATAGCCGGCACTTTTCCCCCCTCCCGAGGGGTTTGTGCCCATTCAAAAAGCGGCTGAGGGACACTGGACTCCCGCACAGAAGAGCCCAAAGAGCAAGGCAGATTGTGAGGTCGTTATGTTGGTGGGCTTGCCTGGATGTGGCAAGACCATGTGGGCAGAGAAGCATAGCCAGTTGAGTCCGGGGAAACGCTACAACATCTTAGGCACCAACGCCATCATGGATAAGATGAAGGTGTCGGGTCTGGGGAGAAGGGAGAACTACAGCACTCGCTGGGACGTGTTGATCAAGGATGCCACTGCTATGCTAGAGAAGATATTTGTGTTGGCGTCTAGGAAGCCACGAAACTATATAATCGATCAGGTGGGAGTGTGCTAGGGGGTTAACCTAATCTGGTGAAGCTGTTAGGTTTGAGTTGTCTTAATGGGGTACAGCATTACATGTTAGTGCAATGTTACCTAATGTGGAAGGATTGTAAACTTGATATGTGTTGAATTGTATTTTGCTGCCAGGTGCGTTTATTTTATGCTCTGCATGCCTGTGTGACCTGTTTCTCTACATACTTGTAGCATGCTTGTAGGAATGTGTTACACATTTTGTTCATGCTCACACATGCACATTCATTCCATTGTTATTTACACTTGTTGCATTCTCTGTTTACTGTTCATTACTTTCATGTTATTTTTTACACTAACTGTACATTCTTGTCACATTGTTTACACTTGTTTCATTCATGTTACATGTGTTTCACACCATCTACATTTGTTGTTACATGTTCTTTACACTTGTTTCATTTTTGTTGCACCTTCTCCACATACATACTCAGACAAATGTCTATGCCAGTGCACAGAAACGTAAGATGAGTCACTTTGAAGGCTTTAAGCGTAAGGCCGTGGTGGTGATACCTCCCCACCATGAGCTGCGCAGGAGAGCGGCACTGAGGGCCAAGGAGATGGGGAAGGCAGTCCCAGAGGAGGCTGTCAATGCAATGAAAGGTGAGGTGCCATGGTATAAGGCTGTTGGAGAGGTACAGTCGTGGCGGTGCTTGGACTAGTGATCTCCATTCCTAAGCACCTGTTTGACCTGTTGCTAGGAGCTTTAGTTCAATTGCCTCTAGAGCAAAACCAAAGGCGTGTTTAGATGGTCATTCACTGCTGCTGACGTTAGCATACAGGGAATTTTGATTGCTGTAGGGATGTAATTATGTTTTATCTCGGCTTGTTGCCACTTGCAAGGTTCCATAATTCCCTCCACCAAAATTGTGACTTCAGCTTCAAAAGGTGGTTGTAAGTTAATCAGTAGGAATATGTCAAAGAGAGATTTGCACTTCTAGTGCAATGGCATTTTGCTCTCTCTCTCTCTCGAGGTCCAGGGATTGGCAAGGACACACACACACACACTAGTACACAGAATCTTATCAGAGATTCATTTTGGATTCATTCATTGCATGTGGGGTGTCAAAGTCAAGAGTTGTAGTGGGTGATGTTGATCTTTAGTTTTGAGCCCAGCTGTACAACTATTTTCCCATTGTGTTGCAAATGTCTGGCTTCATACTGCAGCAGGATTTAATGACATACTTCCCTCCCCACTTGGGGTTGTACTGTGCATGAATCAGAATTGTTTTGGCCTTTTTCATAAGTTGTGCTGTGCAAGACATTTCCGTGTTTCAAAGGGTTGTAAGCAAAGTGTAATCACTCGTCACTCTTAAGTTGTTTGAGAGCATTGCACACATTGTTCCTCAGTGAAGAGACTTCTTGGTACATAGCCAAGCCACTAGGCTTGTGTGCTGTAGGAGCATATTGCAGTGTGTACACATATGTGCATGTGTTGCTTATTGGTTGGCTGTTGAAACTTCTTTGGCACGCATATAAACATTGCAATCATCTAACAAAATTCATGTATTTCAATGTGCAGTAAAGTTTTATATCAAATCCTACCTGCTGCTTGTGTGTGTGTGTGGTGTGTGTGTGTATGTGTGAATGTAAAGTGAATTTTTTTTCCTGTTATCATTTGTGTTTTGTGTCATGTGTGTAATTTTTTCTCCATTTGTTCCCTCGGACAGCTCTCACACAGTAGCATGAACTTAAAACCGTGTACAAAATGTTGCTAAAGTCGTTCTCACAATTCTAATTAATGAGCGCTTGCAGGAGATTATTGCAGAGGTCTTGTGTGATAGAGCTTATTAAACAGCCATTGTAGCAGCTGCTGCTCTGCATTGTCTTATGCCTTTTACAGCTGCCCATAGTCTAATTGGTTGTGCTTGCAGTAGCAGAACTGCTGAAATGGCATTCGTGTAGGTGGGAGTGTGATCATTATGATTGCATTTAATAACAAGCAATAAATTTTGTAGTTAAATAACCTGGCATTATTAAATTTAAGATCACTTGTTAGTGCTTTAAAAAGTAATGAGAGAGATTTTAAAACGGGGCTTAATTATCCCAATCGGCTGTTCCAATGTGTTTGAAGCGTCTGAAGGAGAGATCTGACACTCTCTTGGCGAGCACCTACGACATCATCAAGTTCCCGCCACCGGCTGCAAGGGAATGAGTCCCCCCCTCCGTCCATTCCTTCACCCCCTACACACCCACTACTGGAGTGCGGTAGGCTACACACTTCCATTGTGACCCACTCTACTTCCCTTTCTGTTCCCTTCTCCACCATTTCCTTGGAAATGGCCTTTGGAGGTTGGTATTGGAAAGATCCATAAAGTGGTGTGGTGGTAAGCAGGTTGTGTTGTATTATTCGCAAATTTAGTGGGTGGGCATTCAATAGAAATCTGAGTTCTCAGCCGGGGGTATTAAATAGAATGAAAGCTTGTGGCAAAAAGTGCTGTGGTAAAGCTTTGTGTTGTTTTGATTGCAAATCAATTGGGTGGTCACAGCAGAGTGGGCATTAAATAAAAAGCTTATTGCATCACTTTGCAACTCCTGTTATTATTTGTATATTACACATTAATGTCTGGTTAAGTTTTCTGCTGGTGTTAACCAATGAGATATTAAATTTCGGTTTACTTGTTACTATAGTGACAGTTTCGGAATGCATCCGAAATAGAAAGCATTTGTTCTGTTCATGGAGGAAAGTTAATCCCTTCAGAGTCTGTTTTTTATATTACCTGCAAGAGCATATGAAAGATGCTTCGTCACATTTGAAGGAAGTGGTTTCCTTGTTCAAGCGCGTCCATTTTTGATAATGTGTACTGTACTGTATGGCTTCTAAACAGTCGGTCTTCTTGATTTGTGAAGATACCATGGCATCTTGGATATTTATAACTTTAATTTCATTGGTCTGGAAATTGAGCTTCCAATGATCAAATTTTTACACAAGTGTGGTCTGCCTTCTGTTTGTGTAAACTGTTCTGTTGATTCCCAGGGTTGTGTGGAAGCGCTATGGTGCTATGGTTACCAAATGCACACCTATAACTTTTCTCCCACCCTCTTGCCACAGCCAACTTCAGCATTCCAACTGTCGGGGCACTGTTTGACGAGGTTGTGTACACAGACATCTATGGGAACGCGGCGGAGAAGATTGTGCGTCAGTACAAGGATGACGCCATGGGCCTTCCCTCCTTCCCCGCAAAGAGGCCACGTTATGATGGGGGAGGAAGGGGAGGAGGTGGTGGTGGTGGTGGAGGACGTTACGGTGGTCCTCCTCCGAGGGATTACGGAGCTCCTCCTCCACACTTCAGGTGAGCAGATGGCGAGGTAATGTGACGAGGTGTCCATAGTGAGCATGATCAGTATCTCCACCTCCTCCTCACTAATGAGGATGGTGATCGTAAACACATGCCAAAGCAGGTAACCATGACTACTAAATACATTCACGGCTCTGTGCCCTGGTATGTCAGTCTCATGGAGACATGTTTGTTGCTACTGTAGTGGAGGGGGGAAGAGAGGTGCTTACAGTATTGCTCAATTTGTCATCTCACTCTACAGGCCGTATGGTAATTATGTCCCCTATGGACGCCCCTACTACCCCCCCTACGGAGGGCCCCCAGCCCCCCTGCCACCCCCTCCACACATGTATGGACCTCCCCCGCGAGGGGGTGGGGGGTATAGAGGCAGACCCCCCTATGGCAGACCACAGTACGATTATGGGCCTCCTCGTGGAAGACACTATGGTGGTGGTGGGCGCTATTAAGAGTACAACTTCACTTGAAGACAGACACAATTTTTCCCCCATTTTTCTGGTTTTGTGTACTAATTTTTTTTTTTGTACCAGCTATCTATTGTTATGTTTTTTTTGTTTACATTTGAAAATAAGTCACAATTGTTTGCTATCTCTGAGGCTGTACATGGGCATTCTCACACCTCATGGTTTTATGAATCTTTTCATCCAGGATCGAATCTTGTAAAATGCTTCCCATTAGTAGCTACTGAATGCCAAGATTGGGGCGTGCAACCTCGGCAAATATGACACGTATTGAAGCATATGGCTATGTATTCCGGTATCGCGTAAAGTAATGGGTGAGCGGTTTTCTCTCTGCGTCATCAAGATGGTGCCGGGCTTGCAAGCTACCCTTGTTGCTGTGGAGCACAGGCATTTGGACTTTTTGATCCACAATCCCAGGGTGTAAATGCTCTCTCTTGTCCACTGGGTGGCTTTCCATCTATTCGCCACAATGAGATCTGAGATCTGACAGCTAATCTCATGGCAGAAGTCTGTCACAATGTTTCCATTGAACCACACCTCCAGCCCATCACAGGAGAGACATTCTCTGCTATGTCAGCAAACACGGAAGATGGTGCTCGATCAGACATTGCAGCTGGTGGTTTTGGGGGTGGTCGATTTGAACGGACATTTTTTTATGTCACCGTTTTTCCATCCCTATGCCCCTTCCAACCACACTCCCACACTCTCTAGTTACTACCGAAAACATGAAAACCTTAAAAAGAGAGAATACGAGCTTCGAATCCGTGAGGTCGAGCGGGCATCCTTCACCCCAATTGTCCTCTCCTCTACTGGAGGCAATGGGCAACATGGCCACTACTACCTACAAACGGTTGGCATCACTGCTAGCTGACAACGGGACACATCGTACAGTCAGACCATGGGGTGGCTTCGCTGCCGTCTATCCTTTTCTCTCACGATCGTCCATACAGTGCATCAGAGGAGCATGATCAAATCAAGGACACCTCCCTCCCTCTATTGAACTGACAGTCAGCGAATCTGATACCTCTGTCCATATGAATGCTCTTGAACAAGTTAAAAAGTCATTCTATCTTTTTAAGTCATTCTTCTATCATACAGCTAATTGTTTATTGTGTTCTATTGCATGTATGTATTATTAAATATAGCATTAATAGATTTAAATAACGAAATATAAGTGGCCATGTATTCAAGGTTTTTATTTTTATATATTCGATCTCACTCAGGTCATTAAGTTACTGCTTTCCACTTTAAGAGTATAGAAATCAATCCCACTTAGTCGTCCATTTACTGTTACCATAACGCATGTCCTCACCTCGTTCTTGATCACACACACACACACACACACACACACATACACACACACACACATACACCACACATACTTGATATGGACGTTTGCTATTAAATCCAATGTGCAAATGTACATATAAATCTTTCGAACAATTTTCCATATTGGGAGAACATGAGATCTACAAACAATGCACAACATGGACTAGCTATTGTTTCACTGACCAACTTACTTGCTTCATTTTCTCAATTTTGACACTACACATTAAAAAAAAAGAAAACAAAAAAACAACAAAACTTGACATGAAATAAAACTGGTACGGCAGATTGATTGTTGTAGACACATATTGTCATTCTGACTGGTAACTGAGGCAACAGGGTTGACCTTGGCTATACTTCAGTGCCCATATCAGGAGATAGAGTGTTCATCTGTTCCAGGATGAACCCTATGGTGTGCTGTCTCATCATAGCCACGTGGGCAGACAGCTGCTGGATGCGCGAGTTGGCTTCCGACAGCCTGGCGTGCAGCTGTGCATTTTCTGCCGAGAGGGCATCACGAGCCTGTGAATTATTAAAAGATTTAATTATTAATACATCCGTCATTGCACTGATACAAACTTTTAAATGTTTCATGCGCTATCCAAAGCAAAAACCCTTCTCTGCAGTATCACAACACTAGTGACATGTAAAGACAATACTTTACTCTTTCGCGGGCAAAGCCAATTATTAATAGACACATATTGCGCAAAAGAAGCTTTGCATGTTGCAGGTAGTTAGCAACAACTTACACTCTATGACCAGGAAACAACTGATCAATATGTTGTTGACTACAAAGTGTTGACGGTTTAGATAAACAGAGTGGCTTTAGTATAGCACCTGCGGCGCAATATTGCTCTGTTGCCCATGAAAGAGTTAAAGTCTACTACTGAAGTGGTTCAAAAAAGCACTTCTAATATCAGCACAGCACTGCATGCCAAGTGCATGTGGAGAGATTGGATATTACTCACAATAAACAGTACCTCCAATACAACCCAAAGCCCAGTGGTGTCACCACAAGCACACTGCCACTATATATTTGGCTTGCTCACACTGACAGACACCTGGGCTTGTTTATACCTCACCCCCCTCCCTCCCCGCAGTTCCTACCGCTTCGGCTCTCTCCAGTCTCTCCTTCAGCGAGGCTGTACTGTCTTCATAGTACACATCGCTCCCGGCATCCAATGGCATGCTCTCGGGACGCTTCTTAACTGCTACCATAGAAGGAAAAAGTAGACATGGAACTATCTAAATGACTCTTTTTAAACTAGAAGGGCTGGAGTGTTGCTATGGCATCTACTTCATTTAAAGCCCACCAAAGAGATCCTTACTCTTCTTTCTCTTGCTGCAATCCACCACGATGTAATCCTTGCAGTACTTGTGACAAGTCACACTGCAGTCTTTGCACCTCACTCCTTGCTTCACGATTCCCTTCATCTGAGGGACCACAGAGATTAGATAAGGGATCATGTGTGTGTGTGTGTGTGTGTGTGTATGTGTGTGTGTATGTGTGTGTGTGTGTGTGTGTGTGTTTTTTACCGGTGAGAACTAAGAATGAGAAAACTGTATTTCAAATTAGTAATATCCATTTATTTAAAAGGATTTACCCTCCTCCTCACACCTGGTATTTGATAACTCAAAGGTGCTAGCTCTTAGTAAAGGTGTAAATGTACAAAGGCATCACACTAGTACACTTACTACACTAATGTGAGGGACATGATGACAAGGCTGATGACAAGCTCCTTGGAGCTTTGGGGCGGTACCAAAGGCCTCCTAGGATACCAAATTTTCACCCCATCCTGCATCCGTCGTCAAATTACGCAGGTCTCCCTTCTCACTACTTTTGCAATGAAACTTGAGCGCCTTCAACGCTATACAAGACTCCCCCTATACATTGGTCATGACAATAGACCCATGGCTAGCTGCAATGTCTACCATCCATGACTTCAACCACTCAAAGCTATACTAGCTGTACACAACATGTTTACACACACATATACACAATATGCACACACACATACACAAATTCCACACATGCACACATATACACAAATACACACATATACAAGTACACACACACACACACACACACACACACACACACACACACACACACACACACACACACACACACACACACACACACACACACACACACACCTACCTACCATTCCCTTGCAGTGGTCACAGGCTGGTGTACCAATGAATGTGTGTTCCACAAAGTTGTGTTTTGAACCTTTCTCTCAGAGAGCTGTTTTGCACTCAAGAAATAGGTCAGCATCTCGTCATAGCTGATCTGACCATCACTGCAGTGGTGATGGAGGGAGGAGAGGAGGGAGGGAGGAGGAATGGGATGGAAGAGGGAGGGAAGAGGAGGGAGAGGGAGGGAGGAAGAGGGAGGGTAGGGAAGAGGGAGGGAGGAGAGTGAGGGAGAGGAATGGAAAAGGGAGGGACGGGAGGGAGGAAGAAAGGGACGGTGTGAGGAGGGAATAAGGGAGGGAAGAGGAAGGGAGGGAGGAGGAAAGGGACCGCTTTTGAGGGGAAAGGGACGGGAGGAAGGACAAGGAGGAGGAGGAAGGGGATGGCGAGGGAGGAGGAGGGATGAGGAAAGGGAGGGGAGGAGGAATAGGGAGGGAGGGAGGAGAAAGGGAGGAGGAGGCGAGGAAAAGGAGGGAGGAGGAAAGGGAGGAGGAGGAAAGGGAGGGAGGAGGAAGGGAGGGAGGAGAAAGGGAGGGAGAGGAAAGGAGGGAGGGAGGAGGAGGAGGAAGGGAGGGAGGAGGAAAGGGAGGGAGGAGGAAAGGAGGGAGGGAGGAGGGAGGGAGGAGGAAAGGGAGGGAGGAGGAAAGGGAGGGAGGGAGGAGGAAAGGGAGGGAGGGAGGAGGAAAGGGAGGGAGGGAGGAGGAAAGGGAGGAGGGAGGAGGAAGGAAGGGAGGGAGGGAGGAGGAAAGGGAGGGAGGGAGGAGGAAGGGGAGGGATAGAATAGGAGGGAGGGAAGGGAGGAGAAGGGAGGAAGAGGGAGGAGAAGGGAGGAAGAGGGAGGAAGAGGGGGGGAGAAGACAGGAGTAAGAAGCAGAAGATGGAGGATGCTCGAAATGGAGATAACTCACTTATCTTGGTCAAGTACAGAGAAACACTGGATGAAAGGAAAATTGGATGAGACGCTTTGAAACTCCTTCAGAGAGAGTGAGCCTGACTGATCCTTGTCGTACACCTTGAAGACTGCCTGTTGATTCAACCAACCAAACCGTCAAGCCCTCCTGTATGCCCCGCCCCTCCCACTACATCAAGCCCTCCTGTATGCCCCGCCCCTCCCACTACATCAAGCCCTCCTGTATGCCCCGCCCCTCCCACTACATCAAGCCCTCCTGTATGCCCCGCCCCTCCACTACATCAAGCCCTCCTGTATGCCCCGCCCCTCCCACTACATCAAGCCCTCCTGTATGCCCCGCCCCTCCCACTACATCAAGCCCTCCTGTATGCCCCGCCCCCTCCCACTACATCAACACTTTATGCTGTAATAAAGTATGGAATGAACCAGAGGTTCCTTTTTAAGCAACTGTTGCAAGATGACAAGGTTGGCTTCTCAACCTCCTTTCTGTTTCCCTCCCTCCCTCCCTTCACCCACTCACACAAACACACACACACAAACACACACACACAAACACACACACACCAACACACACACACAAACACACACACAAACACACACACACAAACACACACACACACACACACACACTCTTACATCCACCATTAACTTCACGTGGCTGGTGATGGTCTGGGTGTCCAGCTGAGTGGCCTGTCCCGACACCCACTCAGAGAACTTGGGCAGGTCTGACTCTGGCTTGACCCCATTGTTCACTGCATCCTTCTGCTTGGGCTCCCTTGTGAACGAAAGTTCCTCCAAAGCATCATCATCCATCTGGCTCTGACTGATGGCTGCCTGCAAGGACGTGGGGGAAAAGAGGGAACCCCATTTAATGCCCATATCACATGATGTCATAGGGATAGACATTGATGTGAATTGCTTCTACATATACACACACGTGTGCTGTAGCATATAAAAACCCTTTCAATTGGACGTGTGCAATTGTGTCCTTAAATGGGGATATCCTATGAGGGCTAATACAGCAGTCCTTAAATGGGGATATCCTATGAGGGATAATACAGCAACGACGGTTCTTATCAGAGGGCTGTGCTATATGTCTACACGTGGGTGTCGAAATCGGTCCAGCGGCCACTGGGCCAATATTTCCCCCACGGAAAAGGCGTTGCTTAGTTTAATATCGCACCCAGACCTGAGCACGCCACAGCTGCCTACTACATCACTGATGTACACCCATCTGGGACGAGACGGTACGTCTATAAAGACTAGACCCCCTGCCCACAGAAAGAACTATTATAATGTCACAATGTTGGGGTCATATGGCTCAATATTTAGCTAAAAAAGAAATGGATGCCGTTTGCTCGCTGTCATTGTCCGCCACGCCCCTTCTTCCCAATCTGCATCTTCAGTTGTGCCACCTATACCAGAAAAATTCCATCCAACTAAGTCATTTGATGTCTACAGCACAGAAAGAGAGAAGTGTGCACGATGGCTGGACTTTATTCTCGTAATGCCAGCAACCAATGCTGTTAGTGAGCGCAGTTTCTCTCAATGAGGCGCTTGAAGACGTACTTGCGAAGTACAATGTGTCAATCTCGATTGAACCACATAATGCCGTTCAACACTAATCAAGAAAGTGATCTATGATGTTATCGAGGTAACGAGCATCGCCTTAGCCAGCCAGTCTTGTCATGTTATGCGTACTTAAGTGTTTAAAATCCTGCATGGAATAATGTATTCGAATTCATTGCATGCCATAATGATTTGGGCAGCAAACTGCGGGCTATAGTGAAATTCCTTAACATGGTTTTGGACATTAATAATACAACTACTTTCACAGCTTCTGGGTGGCGGTGAACCCAACCCCAATGGGGGAGCTTACAGCGCCCCCATACTCCCTGGCTGGGCAGGAGGGGGTACAGCGCTCCCCCATACCCCCTGGCTGAGCAGGAGGGGGTACAGCGCTCCCCCATACCCCCTGGCTGGGCAGGAGGGGTACCACCCTTCCCACCCTCACCCCCTTTCATCTACGCCCACTGATGTTTCATACCAACACCCATGCTGTATCATGAGTAACAGAAGTTCTTATTAGAGCACAGTGCTATATGTGTGTGTACCACATTTTGAAGCCATCTTTGAAATGAATGGATCTACAACTCAAACGAGGCCATAAAATGATATTTGATCACAGCACCTAAACCATGTGATCAAGCAGCTGAAGTCATACGATCATTGCTACAGTTCTAAAGTCCTATGACCATATTACTAAAATCATGCGATCACTATTGCTAAGTCCTATTGAAGTCATGTGATCAGTGCTAACAGTGCTAAAGTTGTGATCACATTGCTAAAGTCATGTGACCACCATTGTTAAAGTCATGTGACCACATTGTTAAAGTCGTGACCACATCCTAAAATCATGTGACCACATCGCTAAAGTCATGTGACCACAATAGCTAAAGTCATATGACCACCATTAAAGTCATGTGACCAGATTCTAAAGTCATGTGATCACATTGCTAAAGTCATGTGACCAATATGCGTCTGTATGTGTGTATTTGTGTGTGTGAGTGCCCGTGTTTGGCATGTGTGTGAGTGCCCGTGTTCGCATGTGGGTGTGTCTTGTCATGTGACTGACTCGGATGATCCTCAGATGGTCCATCTCTGGTTGAATTGCAGGTGCAGTCAACT
>JABACO010000014.1:6711157-6745797 GCA_013339895.1 Ephydatia muelleri
GAGATGAAGGGACACCACTAAGGGAGGAGATGAGGGGACACAATAATGGATGGAGATGAGGGCGACACACTAAGAGAGGATGGATGAGGGGACACACTAAGGGAGGATGAGGACACATAAGGGAGGAGATGAGGGGGCACACTAGGGAGGAGATGAGGGGACACACTAAGGGAGGGAGAGGGGAACACACACTAAAAGGGAGGGAGTGAGGGGACGCACTAAAGGAGGAGATGAGGGGACACATAAGGGAGGAGATTAGGGGACATAAAGGAGGGCTGATGGGGACACCCTAAGGGAGTAGATGAGGGGACGCACTAAGGAGGAGATGAGGGTGGGACACACTTAAGGAGGGAATGAGGTGACACACTACGGAAGGAGATGCGAGGACCACACTAGAAGGGAGGAGATGAGAGGACACACAAAGGGTCATCATTGCTTCGAGAAACTAAACTGGCCCCCCTCCCTCCCTGCCCCATAAAACATGTGTGGGATAACCAAACGAACCATGGTGGAATGAGAATGCAAGTTGAGTCTCACATGCACACCACACACAAACACCCACACACACACACCCACCCACACACACGCACGTACACCCACACCCACACACCCACAAGCACATGCACACTAACATTATCACACACATGAATGAATGTAAGAGAGACACTGATTTCTTTGGACACCTCCATTTTGTATGCATCATCGTCTTTGTGGTCCCTCCCACATGATCTAGTCTAATGTACTTCATCGCCATGGAGATCTATCTCGACTATTTTTGTCACACTGCACACATGAACACACGAGGCAACCTGAATGGAGGGCCATGCCACAAAGCTCACCACTGCCCATTTCAATGCCTACACTCCCTTTGCCGCCTTCCTTCACTCTGGCAAATCTGAATTCCTTTGACCCTTTACGCCCAATCATCTGCGCACAGCGCGATTTGGAAGGCATCAAGCACGAATATGATTCAAACGTTCACACGTAGCCATTATTAGGTAGATATTACATAAGACTATCAGACAGTGTTTTGTTTATGCAACAGGTTTCCACACAATTGCGGTTTGATAGTGTTAGCAACGCGTTTGCCCGAGAAACCTGTCCTCTAAAAATACCATAACAAACGTACATATGAATTTCGACGGGTAATTAAAAGGAGGTTAAAACATATCTCACCTGAACGCTCTGGCAACGGCCCACTTCCTGCTGGCGCAACTGCTGGCATCCGGTATGTTACGGCTCGCGATATACCTACAAAGGCTGTGTTAAAGGAACGCTTCATACGATGCGTGAAGTGGAAAGACCAGCCGAACAGAATTGAACATGCAAGCGCAAAGCCTGCATTAAATTAATAGAGTGTCGTGGCCTTCTTACCATTCCATACACATAAATTCTAGACCTCTCTAAGAGATATTTGCTAGTTCTCTTCCTGTACGCTCATAAACAAACTCACACGTACGCACTCGTGCAATATCGCACACACACACACACACACACACACACACACACACACACACACACACACACACACACACACACACACACACACACACACACACACACACACACATACATACACACACACACATGACGCACGCACACCTCAAGACAACACAACGTTTGGTTTGTGCAACACGAGGAGAGCTGTATATGTGTTGAGGATACATGTCCGTCAGCTGCTGTGACAGGTACTCGACCGTCCAGTACCACTTCACTACGAGGAAGTACACGTCCGGAGAAGCGGGATCAAACTCCGCCACAGCGCTCATCCCGGGTGACTCGTCCCGCTCTGGAAACCGCAGGGAAAAAAAAAAAAACGTGTGGCGCCCATAACAATAACAAACCGACCCTGCAAGACAAGTGGTGCAGGTGCGCTTACCGAATTTGAGAAGCATCCTTCGTAGGAGATCGAGTAGCGTTGTCTCGTCTGACATTTCGTCTGGAATAGAATGTACTTGTGCTTAAGTTATAAATTGGTACAATTAATTAAAACTACGCCGCGCGTGTGTAAAATATAACGTACGTGTGTACTAGTGGGCATTGATTAGAAAACTCTGCAGACATTATTACTGAGTATTCACAGATATGCACATTTGTGCGCCGGGAGACACATACACCACAGCGTGGGTGAACGGTGGTTTTTCCAGGTGCTTCCTGGACTTTGTGTGCTCTATCGTGTGTGGTGGTGTTATTCTCCTCCTTGGATTCGCGGGAATCGTATTCGTAAAGCAAGACCGGAGTCAGAAGGGTGGCAGCGGCTACTTACGATGCATCCTCTCCAAGGTCGTCATTGCCGAATGCGCTGCCTGCATCCTCACTGCAGTGACTTATGCGGTCGACATAGGCGTCAAGGGGGCTCTTGGGGTTGCCGGTGATCAAGTTTACGGTTCTACCCTGGTCGTGGACGGGCTGGGAATGGTATCCTGGACCTTCGCGGCCGTGCTTGTAGCGAAGGATACCCGACGAGTCCTGCTCGGTCGCTTCCACGGCCTCACCCTGATGATGTTCTGGCTTCTGAATGCCTTCTGGCTCTGTCTTGATGTGATCTCGTGGAATAATCCTTACTGGTGGTGGAAGCTCGACTGCCGCGCAGATGTGTCAGACCTGACCCTGTTCATCGCTCGCGCCGTCTTGATGACGGCCATTTTGATGCTCAGCTTTTTCTCGCCCCTCGTGAGACGTCGTCGCTCCCGCTACACTCTCCTTGTCGACGCGGCGGATGACGTAAGCGACGAAGAAGGGTCGCCTCGCGGCAAGGACGCGAAGAAACCGGCCGCAGCGCCCTCCTCGGCCGCCGTCGACGCTCGTTCGGGCTCGTTCGCCAGGGTCCAGACCGACTCGTCGGCTTTCAACGACTTCTGGCGCAAGACGAAGCTCATCTTCCCTTACGTGTGGCCGAAAGGGCAGTACCTCCTCCAGCTGCGAGTGCTCGTCTGTCTTGTGCTCCTCGGTGCGGGCCGAGTGGTGAACGTGTATGTGCCCCTCTTCTACAAAACCATCACCGACGACCTCGCCTCCTTCTCTCTCCCCAACGCGACAAACGCGGGGGGAAACGGCGCCCAAAGCGGAAACCCGGTCTTTCCGACCAGCCTGATCCTCTACATCGCCGGCTACGTGTTCCTCCGCTTCCTCCAAGGCGGCTCCGTGGGGACCATGGGGTTCCTGAACAACTACCGCAGCTACCTGTGGATCCCCGTCCAACAGTACACCACCCGGGCCATGCAGGTGAGCCTCTATCGCCACCTCCACGACCTCTCTCTACGCTGGCACCTTGGCCGCAAGACGGGGGAGGTCCTAGGGGTCATGGACAGGGGGACGTCCTCCGTGAACAGCCTCCTCAACTACATCCTGTTCAGCGTGGGGCCGACGTTTGTGGACATCGGGATAGGCGTGGTCTACTTTGTGGTGGCCTTCGACGCCTGGTTCGGGCTGATTGTCTTCGTCACGATGGCGGTCTACGTCCTCGGGACCATCCACATCACGGAGTGGAGGACCAAGTACAGGCGGGTGATGAACCAGAAGGACAACGAGACCAGGACTAAGGCCGTCGACTCACTGCTCAACTTTGAGACGGTCAAGTACTACGGGGCGGAGGACTTTGAGGTGGAGAGGCTCAACACGGCCATCCTTGGCTACCAGAGCGCTGAATGGAAGTCGCTGGCCAGTGTGAACGTCCTCAACTTTGCGCAGAACGCTTCCATCAACCTGGGACTGCTGGTCGGTTCCCTGCTCTGCGCCTACAGGGTGATCCAAGGGGTCCTGACGATCGGGGATTTCATCCTCTTCAACACCTACCTCATCCAACTCTTCTCCCCGCTCAACTACTTTGGGACGTACTACCAGATGATCCAGCAGGCCTTCATCGACATGGAGAACATGTTCGACTTGCTGGGCGTCGAGAAAGAGGTTAAAGACCTACCCAATGCCCCTCCACTGGCAATACGGGAGGGGAAGATTGAATTCAAAGATGTCTGCTTCCACTACATGCCGGAGAAGCCCATCCTCAAGAACATCTCATTCACGGTCAACTCTGGTGAGACATTTGCCCTGGTAGGGCCGAGCGGGGGCCGGCAAGAGCACGATCGTGCGCCTGCTGTTCCGCTTCTACGACGTCCAGGAGGGAGCGATCCTCATCGACGGCCAGGACCTGAGGTCCGTGCAGCAGGCCTCCCTCAGGCAGAGCGTTGGAGTGGTTCCTCAAGACACAGTCCTCTTCAACGAGACCATCCTCTACAACATCCGCTATGGTAAGGTGGAGGCATCCGACAAAGAAGCTGAAGGGGCCGCTGCCCACGCTGATATCCACGGCAGGGTGCTCGGGTTCCCGCTGGGGTATCAAACGGTGGTCGGGGAGAGGGGGCTCAAATTGAGCGGAGGTGAGAAGCAGAGGGTGGCCATTGCCCGGACGATACTCAAGTCCCCGGCCGTCATCCTCCTGGACGAAGCCACGTCGGCCCTGGACACCCAGACAGAGAGGAACATCCAGAGGGCACTGATGGAGGTGTGTAAGGGGAGGACGACCATCATCGTCGCGCACCGACTGTCCACCATCATCCACGCGGACCAGATCCTGGTGCTCAAAGAAGGGGAGATATGCGAGAGGGGGACGCACAGGGAGTTGCTGAAGGCCGGGGGGGTGTACTGGTCCATGTGGGACCACCAGCAAAGGAGCCTTGATACAGGGGCCGGGGAAGAGGAGGAGCCGGAAAAGACTGGTGACATAACCACATCAACCTAGCTGTCACAAATGTGTTTGTGTGCGTCAGGCCTGGTCCACATGGGGGTGGGGGACCTTTACACATTCCTCTTCCTACATGCTCAAACGTCTATCTCATTTTAATCATGTGTTATTTGTTTTGCTTGTAGATAAGCTATTTAACCATTTCCATGGCTACACAATTCATAATATATTTTTCCGTATCACATCATAGAACAAATTGCGAGATATAGTGAAACAGACCAGCTGGAAGCATGCTCAACAAAGTGGGAATGGGTATGCCTGGAGTCCTGTTTTATTTTGCCCAGTATAGGAGGTGCCATTCTATGTATGGTGATGGGAGAGGCATTGGTGAAGATAGAACACGGTTAGCAGTAGTGGTAGTTCAGACACATTGAGAGGTGCACAACATATCAGCACCCGTAATGGTCACGCACATACACCAATAGTACTAGTGAAGTTGTAGGAAAAGTTGGATAGAATATTTTACTGAAGTTGTAGGAAAATTTGGATAGAATCTTTTACTAACAGTACTAGTGAAGTTGTAGGAAAATTTGGATAGAATCTTTACACAACTCGCAAACAAACAAAGGAATGCTCGATGGACGCAACTATAGAACAAAGCTAAATTGCATGGGAGGATAATGGAAGCCATGAAGATGACAGTGTAGCTTAGTTTAGTCGAGGGTATTCAAGTGCTGCAGCTGTTGAAGCACCCTCTGCTGGCTGGTCTCACGTATCTCTCCCCCAAGGAACATCTCGTCCACAACACAATACACCTGGAAAGAATAGAAACACAGCATTAAAAGTGTTGATGGTCCTTGTATGTGTGTGTGTGTGTGTTAAACCTTGTAGAAGTTGAACACGAGGTCAAGCTCACACACATTTTGAAAAAATTCGTTCAAGACCTGCAACGATGAAGGTAGTAATTGGGGATGGGGACCACCTTCACTTATGATGAATTCTTTTTTTTATCTCAGGTTGTCTCCTGTCTAAAGCAACCCCGTGTACACTTTGTATAGAGTATACAAAAAAAAAAGAAAAAAAAAAGAAAAAGAAAAGCGCAAATAAGCAACATCTTTTACCTCCACGAAGTTATGTATAGCTTCAAGGTAAGCCAAGTTGTTATCCTCTAGGTCCACGCACACGCAGAAGTAAAGGCCGGCGTATCGCCGGTAGACAATTTTGAAATCTCGAAACTGTGCGTGTATTCGGCAGATGGAAATGGGACGAGGGGGAATAAAAACGCGCGCCATTGTACCACCGGTTTGAAATAGGTGGGCCATATGCCACACCTACGCTTGTTGCCAACTTACAGCTACGAAATTAGTGTGTTTGGCATCACGTATTGTGACCAACGCGTGCACCTCTTCAATCAGCTTTTGTTTCTCTTCGTCTACAAACTGCATATACCACTTGGCAAGACGAGTCTTCCCTGCTCGATTTTGAATCAATATGAACCGAATCTGTCCGGCAGGAGCGTGTTATAAAGTTTCGTGTGTTATCAACAACCCAACTCAAAAAATGAATCGGAGTGCTAAACGCATTGGCTTACCATAATTCGTCCTTCCCCGATAGCTCTAAACAACTGTTCTATGAAGACCACGCCTTAGTCAAGAAAAATGTTTCGCGTTATAAACGTTAATATAGATCAACATTACAGTACGAACGTAACATCAATTCAATACACTAATACAACAGTCCCATCGTTCACTTCAGTGTCGGCATGACGGTAGGCATTGCTCCGCTCACGTCCTCCTGCTTCCACAAACTGGTTATGGTTTTCACTTGAGTGTAAAATTGGACACCCTGGGATATAAAATAAGTTAGTGGAAATTAATAACACTTGTAAGAACACACAACTCAGGTCAATCAAGTGCAGTCTTACCTGCTTGCCATAGAAGTGCGTGTCACCTCTGAATGACCCTCGTGAGCCAGTAAATGAAAACATGGGCAAGGGAACTGGTATAGGTACATTGATCCCAATCTGAAAACAAAACAACTAATGTCACAGACCGGTATGGACCCTGGGTGCTTCAAAGTACACCAGAGGTAACTTGTCTAGATGTACTACAGCCAGCCTAAAACATCAGAGCACATTACATACTCCGTCTCTCGTGGACAGGAACATAGAAATATGGCAAAACATCCATAGTATTGAAGATGATGTCATACCCCACTAATGGCTCCTGCAAAAGACCCTCCCCTCCCCTCTCTTGACTGACCTGTCCCACGTCAACTTGATTTTGGAACTTGCGTGCAGCAGCACCAGATGTGGTGAAGATGGCCGTTCCGTTGCCATAGGGATTCTTATTGATAACCTCAATAGCCTAGAGGCACACACACACACACACACACACACACACACACACACACACACACACACACACACACAATAAACACGGTCATACGTGCATACATACAAACACACACTCAGACATACACATATTTACATGATGTATGCACATTGGGCACCAGATGGACAAACAAAAAGCGAAGAATGCTAGACCATAGCCTTCACCTCATCAAGGGAGTCAACATTCATTGCCACAAGGACAGGTCCAAATATCTCCTCTGTGTAGCACTTCATGTCTGGCTTCACCTCGGCCAAGACAGTTGGTCCTACAAAGTTACCCTTCTCGTACCCAGGGACCTTTATGCCCCGACCATCCAACAGCAGCTGCTCGGGTAAACGCATGTGTACCGAAATACAAAAATAATAGGAAAAAAAAAAAAAAAAAAAGAGAAAATGTTTTATATGCTGCAACAGAATACATTGTCATCTGACCTTTGCACCTTCAGTGACCCCGCTCTGGACCAACTCGCACACCCTATGCTTGGCAGAAGTGGAGATAAGTGGACCGAGATCGGTACCAGGTTGCGTGCCTTTTTAGGGTGTGGGTGTGGCCGCAAGGTTGTTGCAAAATGGGTTGTAGATGATGGGGGGGTACGACAAAAATAGAAATGAAGTATTGATGAGAATGATGATCATGGTCATCACAACACTGACCTTCATTCACTTTAAGCTTCCTTGCTCTCTCCACAATCTCTGGCAACCATTCCTTGGCCTTGCCTACAAAGATGACTGTGGACAGAGCCATACATCGCTGGCCTGCAGCTCCAAAGGCCGCACCCACCAGCTAATAGGGGTGTACGGGTGCCATGGAAACAGGGGTAAAGCACGAGAATGGTTCCCATGGGAGGAGCGGACTTGCCTGGTTGATGGTGTGCTCTTTGTTGGCATCTGGAAGAATGACACCATGGTTTTTGGCACCCTGTGAAGAAAAGAGATGATATTGTGAGTGAGTGTGTGTTTGTGTGCTTACATGTATGTGAGAGTGTTTGTGTGAGTACATGTGTGTGTGTGTGTGTGTGTGTGTGTGTGTGTGCACATGTGTTGCAATGTCACCCCCTACCATGTTGGACTGCACTCTTTTCCCATTGGCTGACCCTCTCTCGTATATGTATTTGCCCACTCTGTCAGATCCCACAAACGAGATTGCCCTGATGTAAGGATGATCACAGACGAAGTCCACAGCTACAAATGTGTGCAAAACATACATGTGATGGCACACACACTGACACATACATGCACACACATACACACACACATACAGTCACACATATACACACAAACTCACATATACACACTCACACAGACACACTCATACATATCCACACACAAACACACTGCTGATAAAAGTGACCACACCCAAACTCACCCTCCTTCTGTCCATGGATGACATTGAGAACACCATCAGGCACCCCTGCTTCCTTGGCCAGCTGCACCAGCATCATACACGCTCCAGGATCCATCTCACTTGGCTTCATGATGCACGTGTTGCCACACACAAGAGCCATAGGAAACATCTGGTGTGTGTGTGTGTGTGTGTGTGTGTGTGTGTTTGTGTGTGGTGTGTGTGTGGCGTGTGTGTGTGTGGTGTGTGGTGTGTGTGTGTGTGTGGTGCGTGCACAAGCAGAAGTGACGAATCACTTCTAAATATTGCCCATCACAAAATAATCTTGAGATGCCTTCCTCCTACCACCCAATATAATAATGACCCTGCACGATCATAGATCAGGTGACCCCAAACCACAATGCCCCCCCCCCCCCCCTCTCAATAAAGACATCACGTGACATACCCACAGAGGGATCATGGCAGGGAAGTTGAAAGGGGTGACGCCTGCACACACACCCAGAGGCTCTCTGAAGGTATAGGTATCCATGTCTTTGCTTACAGAGCCCAGAGTCTCCCCAAGCTGGAGAGAGGTTATAGAGCAGGCATGCTCCACAACCTCTGCATGTGTGTGTGTGTGTGTGTGTGTGTGTGTGTGCAAGGTGGAGGAGGTAGAATGTGTGTGTGTGCAAGGTGAAGAAGGTGGAATGTGTGTGTGTGCGCAAGCAAGATGAATGAGCAGGTTGAGTGTATATTTGCGTGTGTGTGTGTGTGTGTGTGTGTGTGTGTGTGTGTGTGTGTGTGTGAATGTGGTGTGTGTGACATTGCAGATCATAAATTTGGCCTCATCCTGACAGCCATTATCAGACAGTACCACAAACATACATGTGTGTCTCTACCACACATTCTCATGTTGTGATGTCGAAACACACACGACCGTTACAAAGTTGGTTATTATTTTTAGAAGTAACACATTACCGTTCCTTTGATGTAACAACGTGAAAGCAGCAGAACGTAAAAACCCTAAATAGGAACATTAACCCTCTCCATTCCACCTCATCACTGCTCCAACCAAAGCTGCTACGAGCGGGACTAAATCTACCCACACAATCAGATCAGTCCATCCCTTTTAGCTGAGTCGCACTAGATAAACCCTTGAAGGATGGACAAGATGCCATGAGTTATTTTATTTTCACTAAACCCTTGAAGGATGGACACAGTTATACAAGATGCCATGACCACATACGCAGGCCTCTCAAGACGTCTCCTTCTGCATCAGCAAGGGTTTTGCCTTGTTCTTGAGTAATGGAGGCAGCCAGCTTCTTCTGCAGTCAGGAAGTAGCGAATCAAACATACACACACACACACACACACACACGCACACATGCACACACATTCATACGCACACACATTCACACACACACACACATTCACACGCGCACACATTCACACACCCACCATGTTCTCTTTGATAAGATGCTGTAGTTTGAACATCACTTGCTGTCGCGACATGGCCGAGGTTTCCCGCCACGAACGAAAAGCGGCCTGAGCAGACTCTGCAGCTGCATTCATCTCTTCTTGCGTGGCGCAAGGAACACGGGAAAGTAGTTGATTGGTTGCCTATTCACACGGAAAAAGAAGTGATTGTATTATTAGTGAATCGAGTAGAAACGTACGGGATTGTAAAGGTCAACCCATTTTTTCGTTTTCGACTCCACAAACTTGCCATCGATAAATAGTTTCACCGTTGGCTAAAGGGAGAAGATGAGTTTTTGGAAGCAAACTCGACTCTGAATTTGACTTACAACTGAGGAACTAAGACAGCGCACGCGGGGCACCAACAGCTGAAAATTAATAAAATAAGGAAGTAAAGCGAACCGAATTCCTCTTCTCAACCAAACTTGCCCGACTGTGGCGTAAAGCATGGACGGACATCATTCTTTCGACGGTGTGTTAAGAAGTGGGTGTGACAAAGGTCAATCCCATGTGCGTTCAAACGATAACCAATTAACACCGGATGTGTGCATTATGCAGACACGTGATACTAACCAGCACAGGCATGAGCCAGAAAGCTCTCTTTGGCCCAGGTTACGACTCGATGAATTCGGACGAGAAGTCGTCGCTCTTGCCCGACGACACGATATCGAAGCCTCCTCCAAAGGACACGTTTCTCGTTGCCTACTTCATCTTCTTTCTTCATGGCATCGGTCACTTGGCACCGTGGAATTTCTTCATCACTGCCACGGCTGTAAGTGCGTGCGTGCGTGCAGATTGTGAGCATTTGAGGGTGTTGCTTTAAGCGTTTACGTTATTCATACATCTCGTTTGTTTTGTCCCACCTGACTCTTTCTCTACTAAACGCCCTGACTTACGTCGGTTCCGTTTGGGGCGGTTGCGATGCATTTTATATTGTTTGCGCCTGCACAATGCAGCGCATCTCATATATTATCTTCCCCGCCTCGCCCCCCCCACCCCCCGCAGTATTTTGATGAGAAGTTCAGCTGCGTACCCAATAGCACTGTGCCTTGTCACGATTTCAGGACATCGTACGAAAATTTCTTTTCGGTTGGAGCCAACCTTCCTCTCGTTATCATGACCGCTCTTAATGTGTACCTGCAAACGAGGTATACCTGTGCATATGTAGGTGGGACAAGTGCATTACCGTTTTCTTCTTCCTTCCTTCCTCTCCTCCCCCTCTCCCTTACCCTCCCTCTCCCTCCCTCCCCTCCTTTTTTCTGTCCCTCCCTCATGAAGATTTCAGTATGGTCATCGTATGACTGTCTCACTCGTCACTCTATGGATACTGTTCGTCATAACTACCATATTCGTCAAAGTCAAAACAGCTCAATGTTAGTTTCAGTGGACATTTCAGGCACCTCTCCCTGCCCGCCCCATGACTACAGGCACCTCCCCCTGCCCGCCCCATGACTACAGGCACCTCCCCCTGCCCACCCCATGACTACAGGCATTTGTTTTTCCCTTCAGGGCTTCCTGGAGGCTTTATGGCATTAACTCTGATCTGTGTCATCCTGATGAACTGTGAGTGTTCAGTGTTGGAGCAAAAGAGGTTGGGGGAGGAGGAGGGGGGAAGCAAGTCTGACACAAGGATGGTTGTTTGGGCTGGTCGCACCCTGTGTGATGTGTGTGTGTGTGCATGTGTTGTGTGTGATGTGTGTGTGTGCATGTGTGTGTGCATGTGTGTGTGTGCATGTGTGTGTGCATGTGTGTGCATGTGTGTGTGTGTGCATGTGTGTGCATGTGTGTGTGTGCATGTGTGTGTGTGCATGTGTGTGTGCATGTGTGTGCATGTGTGTGTGCATGTGTGTGCATGTGTGTGTGCATGTGTGTGTGCATGTGTGTGTGTGCATTTGTGTGTGCACGTGTGTGTGTGCATGTGTGTGTGCACTTACATGTGGTATGACTTTGCAGTTGCTTCGGCTGCATTCCAGAGTAGCACTTTTGGACTCAGTGGTCTTCTCCCTTCGAAGTACACCAGCATCGTGATGAGTGGTCAGGTGAGAGAGAGTGTGCTGAAGTGTGTGTGTGTGTGTGCGTGCGTGCATGCGTGCGTGTGTGTGTTACCAATTACTGATACAGACTTTTACTTCTAGTAAAACGCAGTGGATTGACAAACGAAGCAATCTCATAAATGTGTTACTAATAATAACTTACGATGACATCATAATGGTGGTCGTGTGAGGGCAGGTAGAGAATTGAACTGTGGGGTGAGGAGTTGATACTTGAAGGGTGCAAAAGAAACGAGGTATATGCAAAACCTTGTGATCAAATGGGATGTCCGGTTTCCAAAAAACAGACATACATATTACTTCTTTCATCCTCTGGGTGCGTATTCAAGCTAAAAATTGCTTTCAAAATCGTCAAATAGTCCATACTCTTGCACCTGGTAAAAAACAAACAAATCATTGTGTTACGTGAGCCATAAGTAGTCCAGCGTAGCCACACCTCCCAAGTGCAAAGGTGTGGCTTCGCAAGTCTATAAGCTATAACCAGAAATCAGTGTGAACGAGTTCCCGAAGTGTTTCGTGGGACCATTGTGGGCACGGACCACAGGTACCATCCTGTAGTGTGAACATAGTATAAGCTCCTTCTAGTGTATTGCTAGGGCTCAAGCTCCTTCTAGTGGGTTGCTGGTGCTCAAGCTCCTTCTAGTGGGTTGCTGGGGCTCAAGCTCCTTCTAGTAAGTTGCTAGGGCTCAAGCTCCTTCTAGTGGGTTGCTAGGGCTCAAGCTCCTTCCAGTGGGTTGCTAGGGCTCAAGCTCCTTCTAGTGGGTTGCTAGGGCTCAAGCTCCTTCTAGTGGGTTGCTAGGGCTCAAGCTCCTTCTAGTGGGTTGCTAGGGCTCAAGCTCCTTCCAGTGGGTTGCTAGGGCTCAAGCTCCTTCTAGTGGGTTGCTAGGGCTCAAGCTCCTTCTAGTGGGTTGCTGGGGCTCAAGCTCCTTCCAGTGGGTTGCTAGGGCTCAAGCTCCTTCTAGTGGGTTGCTGGGGCTCAAGCTCCTTCCAGTGGGTTGCTGGGGCTCAAGCTCCTTCTAGTGGGTTGCTAGGGCTCAAGCTCCTTCCAGTGGGTTGCTAGGGCTCAAGCTCCTTCTAGTGGGTTGCTAGGGCTCAAGCTCCTTCTAGTGGGTTGCTGGGGCTCAAGCTCCTTCCAGTGGGTTGCTAGGGCTCAAGCTCCTTCTAGTGGGTTGCTGGGGCTCAAGCTCCTTCCAGTGGGTTGCTGGGGCTCAAGCTCCTTCTAGTGGGTTGCTAGGGCTCAAGCTCCTTCCAGTGGGTTGCTAGGGCTCAAGCTCCTTCTAGTGGGTTGCTAGGGCTCAAGCTCCTTCCAGTGGGTTGCTAGGGCTCAAGCTCCTTCTAGTGGGTTGCTGGGGCTCAAGCTCCTTCTAGTGGGTTGCTGGGGCTCAAGCTCCTTCCAGTGGGTTGCTGGGGCTCAAGCTCCTTCTAGTGGGTTGCTGGGGCTCAAGCTCCTTCTAGTGGGTTGCTGGGGCTCAAGCTCCTTCTAGTGGGTTGCTAGGGCTCAAGCTCCTTCTAGTGGGTTGCTAGGGCTCAAGCTCCTTCTAGTGGGTTGCTAGGGCTCAAGCTCCTTCTAGTGGGTTGCTAGGGCTCAAGCTCCTTCTAATGGGCTCAAACTCCTTCTAGTGGGTTGCTAGGGCTCAAGCTCCTTCTAGTGGGTTGCTAGGGCTCAAGCTCCTTCTAGTGGGTTGCTAGGGCTCAAGCTCCTTCTAGTGGGTTGCTAGGGCTCAAGCTCCTTCTAATGGGCTCAAACTCCTTCTAGTGGGTTGCTAGGGCTCAACCCACGTTGAGGGAGTTCAGCTCTCCTATCTTCCCCATATTGCGAAAGGGGTCAATGCCACACTCCATTGGGACAGTGTTTGAACTGAAGTGACGGGGTTTTTGTAGAGGTCATCGGGCAACAAACGAAGTACAAGTTGAACCATTAGCACAGGTCTGTACTGTCCAAAGGCAAGAGCTCTGACCGCATTACTTGCACACGCGACTAGCAGTTCTTCAAGGTACCTGATGGTCACACAAGGTACCTGATGGTCACACAAGGTACCTGATGGTCACACAAGGTACCTGATGGTCACACAAGGTACCTGATGGTCACACAAGGTACCTGATGGTCACACAGACGCATGCACGCATCTTTTCCTAGTTTTAGTATTGTTCTACCAAAACCATATTAGTGCTTCCGAATGACTTGCAACCTTTTTAAATTGTTATTATTCCTTATTAAAATTAGGTGATTTTAAGTGTTAATATTTGTGAGAACAAATTATAGGTTATGCTGAAGATCAAATCGAGCTGTTTGTTGGCATGGCCTAATACCTATCTATATTAATAAAATGGTTATTTGAGTAGGGAGTTCAGTCACGTGACCACCGGGCACATCTAAACTGTCATAATGCACATGCACTGATTTTGCATGGTCATGATGAGGTACTTCGAGGCCTTCTTGCGTGAGAATTTCTGAGGAAGAATGTGTTGATTTTCAAACAGCTGAGGTTTCTAGCTTTCGTTTGGCGTGTCATTGTCACTGTGTGGTTGGATTTGCTCATTTATACTCAACGGAGGAAGATTTCAGTTGGCTCTTTCTCCTATTTCGCGTAAGTGCTCGCGGATGCAGCATCAAAATTCATGTTCTACGACCTCGATTTAGTCTAGGAACATTTGTTTTCTTCTATGTGCTCCAACAGCGCTCCAGTACAAAACTGTGGCAACTATGGCCACATCCTTGCCTGGTGACAACGATCCCAGCGATTTGCCCAATCCCGCTGACCTGGGTCTCAGTAAGGCGCTCCTGAAGGCTGCATTCCCGCTGACCTGGGTCTCAGTAAGGCGCTCCTGACGGCTGCATTCCCGCTGACCTGGGTCTCAGTAAGGCGCTCCTGAAGGCTGCATTCCCGCTGACCTGGGTCTCAGTAAGGCGCTCCTGAAGGCTGCATTCCCGCTGACCTGGGTCTCAGTAAGGCGCTCCTGAAGGCTGCATTCCCACTGACCTGGGTCTCAGTAAGGCGCTCCTGAAGGCTGCATTCCCGCTGACCTGGGTCTCAGTAAGGCGCTCCTGAAGGCTGCATTCCCGCTGACCTGGGTCTCAGTAAGGCGCTCCTGAAGGCTGCATTCCCGCTGACCTGGGTCTCAGTAAGGCACTCCTGAAGGCTGCATTCCCGCTGACCTGGGTCTCAGTAAGGCACTCCTGAAGGCTGCATTCCCGCTGACCTGGGTCTCAGTAAGGCACTCCTGACGGCTGCATTCCCACTGACCTGGGTCTCAGTAAGGCACTCCTGAAGGCTGCATTCTCACTGACCTGGGTCTCAGTAAGGCGCTCCTGAAGGCTGCATTCTCACTGACCTGGGTCTCAGTAAGGCGCTCCTGACGGCTGCATTCCCGCTGACCTGGGTCTCAGTAAGGCACTCCTGAAGGCTGCATTCCCGCTGACCTGGGTCTCAGTAAGGCACTCCTGAAGGCTGCATTCCCGCTGACCTGGGTCTCAGTAAGGCACTCCTGACGGCTGCATTCCCACTGACCTGGGTCTCAGTAAGGCACTCCTGAAGGCTGCATTCTCACTGACCTGGGTCTCAGTAAGGCGCTCCTGAAGGCTGCATTCCCACTGACCTGGGTCTCAGTAAGGCGCTCCTGACGGCTGCATTCCCACTGACCTGGGTCTCAGTAAGGCACTCCTGAAGGCTGCATTCCCGCTGACCTGGGTCTCAGTAAGGCACTCCTGAAGGCTGCATTCCCGCTGACCTGGGTCTCAGTAAGGCGCTCCTGAAGGCTGCATTCCCGCTGACCTGGGTCTCAGTAAGGCACTCCTGAAGGCTGCATTCCCACTGACCTGGGTCTCAGTAAGGCACTCCTGAAGGCTGCATTCTCACTGACCTGGGTCTCAGTAAGGCGCTCCTGAAGGCTGCATTCCCACTGACCTGGGTCTCAGTAAGGCGCTCCTGACGGCTGCATTCCCGCTGACCTGGGTCTCAGTAAGGCACTCCTGAAGGCTGCATTCCCGCTGACCTGGGTCTCAGTAAGGCACTCCTGAAGGCTGCATTCCCGCTGACCTGGGTCTCAGTAAGGCGCTCCTGAAGGCTGCATTCCCGCTGACCTGGGTCTCAGTAAGGCGCTCCTGAAGGCTGCATTCCCGCTGACCTGGGTCTCAGTAAGGCGCTCCTGAAGGCTGCATTCCCGCTGACCTGGGTCTCAGTAAGGCACTCCTGAAGGCTGCATTCCCACTGACCTGGGTCTCAGTAAGGCGCTCCTGAAGGCTGCATTCCCACTGACCTGGGTCTCAGTAAGGCGCTCCTGAAGGCTGCATTCCCACTGACCTGGGTCTCAGTAAGGCGCTCCTGAAGGCTGCATTCCCGCTGACCTGGGTCTCAGTAAGGCACTCCTGAAGGCTGCATTCTCACTGACCTGGGTCTCAGTAAGGCGCTCCTGAAGGCTGCATTCCCACTGACCTGGGTCTCAGTAAGGCGCTCCTGACGGCTGCATTCCCGCTGACCTGGGTCTCAGTAAGGCACTCCTGAAGGCTGCATTCCCGCTGACCTGGGTCTCAGTAAGGCGCTCCTGAAGGCTGCATTCCCGCTGACCTGGGTCTCAGTAAGGCGCTCCTGAAGGCTGCATTCCCGCTGACCTGGGTCTCAGTAAGGCACTCCTGAAGGCTGCATTCTCGCTGACCTGGGTCTCAGTAAGGCGCTCCTGACGGCTGCATTCCCACTGACCTGGGTCTCAGTAAGGCGCTCCTGAAGGCTGCATTCCCACTGACCTGGGTCTCAGTAAGGCGCTCCTGAAGGCTGCATTCCCGCTGACCTGGGTCTCAGTAAGGCGCTCCTGAAGGCTGCATTCCCGCTGACCTGGGTCTCAGTAAGGCGCTCCTGAAGGCTGCATTCCCGCTGACCTGGGTCTCAGTAAGGCACTCCTGAAGGCTGCATTCCCACTGACCTGGGTCTCAGTAAGGCGCTCCTGAAGGCTGCATTCCCACTGACCTGGGTCTCAGTAAGGCACTCCTGAAGGCTGCATTCCCGCTGACCTGGGTCTCAGTAAGGCGCTCCTGAAGGCTGCATTCCCGCTGACCTGGGTCTCAGTAAGGCACTCCTGAAGGCTGCATTCCCGCTGACCTGGGTCTCAGTAAGGCGCTCCTGACGGCTGCATTCTCTGATGAGTCGGCCCGAAAATCTCTATATCGCAAGAACATCGTACTGATCAATCCATTTTTCATGGCGTAATCTGTTCGGGCTGTTTGGCATAACCGAAAATGTGGGCTGCTTTGAGCAGCTGGCTTTAACATGGATATGCAATTAATTGTAATAATACATTGTATAAAAGCATTGCAGGCCATGCAGTACCAACAAGGAGTCTCGTTCATGCCTGCATACCTCCCATGTGCTGTGTAGTTTCAATGGTGAACTGTGTGTAGCCTTTTTTGTGCAGACTTCATTCATTTTTGTGTCATTGCTATGGCCATTGCCAAGGACGCCATTTTTGTTATTTCTGTTGTTGCTTAGCAAATTCATATCCGATGCTGTCTTCCCTTCTGCGTGTACATTCTGTGAAAATTTCAAGCTGTTTTGACGACATTTGCTGTTGCTAGGGTGTTGCTAGGCTTAATCTGGAACCCTCTCGGCTACATGGCCAGGATACCTTTTGTGTGTATGTCAGTCTAGGCTGGTCGCCGCACTTCAAATCACAGTAACTTTGCTCTCACGTGAGATTTTTATGTGTTCACCTCTATGCATGCTATAGTTTCAGACCATACATCAATTGAAACAAAAAAAAATCTTGATTATCAAAAAAATCGCTGAACTCCCTAATTTGATTATACTAATCGAGATGAAACAGTTGTAAGTAGCTTCCTTGCTTCGTTATGAACCAATCAATCTTAGTGTCTATTGTCCTGGGCGTCATCCCGGGGGTACGCTTGTACACCCAGGTATACAGACATTCAGATTAATGCCATTTGGTTACTGTGCATCAGAAATGAAATCCAACAGCACATGTATTTTTGTCATGCATTTTTAGCTCTGGGTTGAAATAGATAAGGTCTAGTGCCTTCTACAAACTTCTAACCAGTTTGCCAAAGTGAAGCTTCCCCAGTCGCGCCTAGCGTATACCTGGCATGCCTCAGAGGACCTCACTTTGGAAACTTGGTTAGAAGTTTTTAGAAGGAACTCGACCTTATCTAGAGCTTAAAATGCATGGCAAACGTGTATGTGCAGTCGGATATCATTTCTGGTGCAAAGTTACAAAGGAGCATTAATCTGAATGTATGTACATCTAGCTGTACAAACGTACCCCCGGGATGATGTCCAGGACATTAAACAGTAGCACTGAAATGTGCCCATTTTGGGGGGGGGGGAAATTAGAATTAAAAAATTCTCTCCAAGTGAATTTAAAGAGTCAGCTTGTACAGCTACCATTGTGTGGTTCAATTCTGATTTTCAGCTACCTGTACGTGTACACTAGTGCTCTCAGCTACCTGTACGTGTACACTAGTGCTCTCAGCTACCTGTACGTGTACACTAGTGCTCTCAGCTACCTGTACGTGTACACTAGTGCTCTCCAGCTACCTGTTCGTGTACACTAGTGCTTCTCTAACATTATTGGACAAGTATGGTGCGTCATGCTAATATGATAACAGCCTTTGACTTGCCATACAGCTACATGTACCACATTCACATTCACTGATTTATAAGTCTATAGCATGTCCATCTAGCAACTGTAGGTACTCATTAATGAAGCATCCTATTACTGTATGTAGTCGTTGGCTGAATGGTTAGTAAGCTCGGCAAAGTAATTGAAGTCTCAACTGAAGCAACGCCTGATCATACTAATTCAATACCTCGCACAAAGACAGCCTTATAATGCATCAATTGGTGCCTTAGAAATAGTCATTAAAAGCTGCACATATTGTTCTAGCAGTGCTAGGTCACGCACAGACCCAACTATGCCCTCATCCCATATGCTTATCTGTATGTGCAATGTCACATTAGCCATACGACAGGGACTCGCTTTTACATGGTTGACCAGTGCCGCAGTTTGTGGGCGCTTTCTGTTTACGACGCCTTGTCTACAGCTACAACAATCATGGCAGTCACCGGATTGACAAGTACTTCCCTTTCTCAGTGAAACCGGTCGCCACCTTAGATTGCTTTCACAAGTCAGTCATCGTGTATTCATGATCAATTAGTAAGCTTGGAAACTAGTCTTCAAAGCAAAAAATGCTTGTATCTTATAGGAAATTCTTCTACAACTTTTTCATAGCCTGTATATATCTTGGCTGTGATATAGCAATGCATTAAATCATACCAGAAAAGAAGTGTAACTGAGAGCCTTTGACCGCATTAAAAATGACGAACACGACAACTTTGACGCGTAGCAGGATTGCAGCTATCCTTTAGACGAATGATCATTATTGCTTCCAATGAGTGGGCGTTCATGTGATGTATAAATAAACAAAAGGAGGGAAATTTTTTAATGCTACAACCTCCAGATTTTGGGCACGTTTCTCATAAAACTGGTGTTAAAAAAAAATTGATGATTTGAGCTGTAATAACTAACTATTAAGCCAGACTCGCGCTATGTAGGATTAGTTCCATGGGCTTGGTTTTTGATCGAGCATTTAACTCTTCCGCGGCAAAGCCAATTATTGCGGTACACATGTAGCGCGAAATTAGCATTTCCGCTTTGCGGGAAAACCTAGTTTGCAAACAACTAATATGCTAATATGTCCAGGCAACAACCTTTGACATGTGTTGTCACTACAAAAGTGTTGACGGTTTAGATAAACAGAGTGGCTTTAGTATAGCACCTGCGGCGCAATATTGCTCCGTTGCCCTTGAAAGAGTTAAACAAAGCACTGCCTACACAACTGTCTGATGGAAACTATCAAAGGCGCCACAGATATGTGTGATATAAATTGGTGATGAGCACGAATAAGGAAGTGTTCAGGTTTCATCATCAGTCCAGTGCTACCCTCATGTGTACTGAAAATGTGATTACATCAGTCACTACCGATACTGCTTAGCGATCTTGGGGAAGAAATGAAAAATGAGAGGGAAAAAAGTAAATAAATTAGTCACTCATCTTGAATATTTGGTTTCGATTTCAATTGATTTTCGAGGATCTTGATGTAGTTAATTAATAATTTAAACCATCAATAGATGCCTAGCCTTAGTAGTGCTTATAAATGATGCTAGTTAGTTAACTGATTTTAGTACTGAGTTAGGTTTTTAAACAGCGTTGCCCTCATTTAGAAACACCCACGTGCCCACATCATGTAGAAACACCCATGTGCCCACATCATTTAGAAACACCCATGTGCCCACATCATTTAGAAACACCCAAGTGCCCACATCATTTAGAAACACCCATGTGCCCACATCATGTACCATGTCATAAGCCTTGGTTCTTTGAACCCGAGGACAAAGTTCCAGCATCTAATGTGCATTTTCGCTAAGACGTGGATGCAACAAGGTGTTTTGAAGTAAACTTGTGAGCTTGAATTAAATGGTCAATTATTTAGGAGGTGCCGTTCATTGGTGCTTCGCCCACAACCACCAATGGTGGTAGATGGGTGTGGTTTGAACTTTGCATGTGGGAGGAAGGTTTTTTGGAAATCAAATTGTACCAGCCATGATGCTGGGGGTGGGGCCATGATGCTGTATGACACTTTAAATTGCGTTCGATTAGAAATGATAAATAAAAGCAACTAAGACGTTGGCAATATGCTGGGGGTGGGGCCTTGAGGTATGATAGTATTGAAATTTTAAAGTTTGCAATGTCACATGCTGCGTTGTAATTATTGACACCTGGTTTGGAAAATGTGGCCAGAGTCAGAATTTATGGTGAGTTTGTATGTACGAGGCTTTACGAAGTCACCTCCAGCTTGTATCATCGTACACACCATGGCCCAGCCCCCTAGTGGATGCAATTCCATGCTTAAAGGCAACCATACACTAGGCAACCTGTTACACGCTGACTATGGTTAAAATTTCAGTAATCTAGTAGTAATCTAGTAGTAATCTATGAATTTTGCCCATATTCATGAGTTGCATGCAACATGTTGCCTATTATATGGTCGCCTTAAGAGTTGGTCATTTGGTCCATGTGAGTGGTGTCATTGGTCCATGTGAGTGGTGTCATTGGTCCATGTGAGTGGTGTCATTGGTCCATGTGAGTGGTGTCATTTGGTCCATGTGAGTGGTGTCATTGGTCCATGTGAGTGGTGTCATTGGTCCATGTGAGTGGTGTCATTGGTCCATGTGAGTGGTGTCGTTGGTCCATGTGAGTGGTGTCATTTGTCCATGTGAGTGGTGTCATTTGTCCATGTGAGTGGTGTCATTGGTCCATGTGAGTGGTGTCATTTGGTCCATGTGAGTGGTGTCATTGGTCCATGTGAGTGGTGTCATTGGTCCATGTGAGTGGTGTCATTTGTCCATGTGAGTGGTGTCATTTGTCCATGTGATGGCACCAATCTTGCTGCCCCCACGCCTGTTTTGAAAATTGAAACACTTTGTATAGGAGATAATCGACTATTTAGTCAGTCTTTTGATGCCAAACAAATGGAGAGATGCATCCTCCTCAAGCTATGGGACTACTTTGCACGTAGTCTCATTCAAATGGCACCTTTGCTTGTGATTGGGTTATAAATGATCATCATTAAGGGATTAAGAGTGAAGTAAACATGGGGACGTAGGGACACTTCCAACATGTAAGTGTTGGGAGGAGCCTAGCCGTGCCTCACCAGATAAGTGGTGCAGAGAGAGAGGCCAACAGAATGAGGTATTTGATGAGAGCAACAGACAAGAATGGTTATGAGTTTTAAATGTTAACGGAATAGGCATTTTTCAAACATAGTGGCTGAAAAGCATACTCAAGCTATGCCTAATGAAGACCTTTAATAAACAGTACACTTAATGATGACCCTTAATAAGCTGTACTAGTGGCAACACTTAACCAAATGGAGGGTCCTTTCAGAGGCGGTACACTTAATGATGATGGTTAATAAGCAGTGTTAATGGCAACACTTAATGAATGGAGCACCTACATGTGCAGTTGGGTTTATGTGCAACTTTCAATATATGGAATCACACTGCAACTTTCAATATAGGAATCACACTATGCAACTTTCAATATAGGAATCACACTATGCAACTTTCAATATATGGAATCACACTATCTGTATGAATCTCACTATCTGTATGAATCTCTTCAGGCATAGGCTAATTTTGATTCAGGTTTTACGTTCTTCTGCATTAAAAATGTATTCTGTTTGTGGAGGGCTCAGGTTTCATGTAGGGACGGGTTCTTTAGTCTATTCTCCACCCCCTCCCTCATTAGCAGTGGGAGGAGGGGACTATTTGAAGTGGTTGTGTTTTGATTGTATTACAGAGCACATACATACATGTATGTGGGGGTGGGAAGGAAACTATGCTTTGGCAGTGGGGGAATGTGGGATGACATATACACATCAACTATGCGTTGGGAGTACAAGTGATTTTTAGCATCGCATAATTTTGCCAACTGTGTCATGGAATTTACAAGTTGCATGTTTACGCCCCGACACTACATGGGCAATGTGATATCATCTATTATTGCATGCAAGACAGTGATTGAAAAATAAAAAAATTCATCACAAGAGATTATTTGTGAGGCAAGAGGGAGGAGGTAGTAGCCAGAGACAAAATACCAGATACGGGTGGAGCTGGGTGCCCACTATGTACACGCAGAAGTTCCGTTCAATATAAACACATTATTAAATGAGATTTTGGAGCAGTCTTACAAAGCTTTCTCTGTTGTCTTATTCAAGTAGTTGTGTGTCACCTTTTGTGTGCACATGTGCCTTCGTAAATTGCCTAGCAATACAACTTTGGGTCTGGTCAAATGGCCTAATGGATATGACACATCATGTGATACTTTGAGTGGCTGAATGGAGTGGACACACTAGGCTATATCTTGTACGTGAGCTGACACATATATCACCTGATGGAATTTGCTACCTCCTAGCTCTTTTAACCTAATCCCCAGTGGAGAGAACTCTTCAAGGTTATCATCTCAATGTCCTTAGTGTCACTGCAAACTCTTCAAGGCTATCATCTCAATGTCCTTAGTGTCACTGCAATGTGGAGTGTTATGTTTCTGTTCCTTTTGATTTCATGTGTGCATGATCGTACAGGAGTGTGGCTATCCATCAGGATCATTACAGATAGCATCTTCTATCCATCAAGATACCCCCTTTTTTTGGCACTGAGGTGGTTTGAAGTGGGTTAAACTAATGCTAACTACAGACGGCTTCTCAAAGTGGTCATTAGTTTTCATAATGGCAGATAATAGTTTGTATTTCTGTGTAACGGGTGTAGCTAAACAGTTGCTCTCTCGGAAGACCTTTTCAATGTAACACAGCTGATGTTTTGTGCAGTTGCTTGGCTGCAAGGTAGGCGTCCAGAAGGCTTGTCTTTGTGAAGCCAGGCCTGCAGTAGGAACAAAAACAGCTAATATTGGCTTTCTTTTACGTAACGTGAGCTTGATGAGGCAAAGGAAACTTGTGTCCAGGTGTAGAAATGAGCGTAGGTGTTTGGACACTGTAGATGTGTACAGAGCATTGCACTGGTGGTCAGGTGGTTATGGCTTTGATGGTAACGTCTTTGTACTTTTTTCAACCTAACATGCGACTGAAATGGAGTGTCTATATGTAAATGGTGTTGTGCCTTGTAGCAAGCACCTCTGTGTATGTACACACACACACACAGCACACACACACACACAGCACACACACAGCACACACACACACACACACACACACACACACACACAGAGTGTTCAAAGCCATCTGATCACCTGAATCTGTACAAAAGTATTGGAGGAGAGGACGAGGAGGAGGAATCATGGGGTGTGTGGGTCTGAGGAGGAGGAATCATGGGGTGTGTGGGTCTGAGGAGGAGGAATCATGGGGTGTGTGGGTCTGAGGAGGAGGAATCATGGGGTGTATGGGTCTGCTTCTTCTAGGCCAAATTGGGAGCATAGATTCTGCCTGCGAAGTGATGACAATGTAGCTGACAGCCAATATTCCTGTACTCACATTGTCATCATAAGACAAGTCATGTTTGGTGTGTATCACTGATCCATTCCGTTGATGAACTCTGACTGGTGTGAGGCTGAATTCTTGTGCATAATGAAGCCTCGTGACGTTTTGGCAGCGGATACTCTTGACAGCATATCCAGCTCGTGTGAATAGCACCCTGCGATCACCATTCCTGCTTGCTAGTCCATGTGGCATGCGTGGAATCTCATCTTGAGATGCTCGTCCCAGCATCCAACACGTTTGCATAGGGTGGCACCATCCTTGTGGACCCTAAGCCTGGTGGTGTGCCCACTTGACCCTAAGCCTGGTGTGTCTGGACCCTAAGCCTAGTGTGTCTGGACCCTAAGCCTACATAAGCAGTCAGTAACTTATAGGATAGGTAATTAGGGTGACACCAAAGGCATCCTAGCGAAGCCCCCTTATCACCCCCATTCTGAATCCATTGTCAAATTTACAACTAGACACTCTTTCAATTAAACCTGGGTTGCCTTCAGCGCCATACAAAAGTGTCCTAGTCTGTACCTTGGGATTCATTGTTGTGTATTGCCCCCCCCCCCCCCCCCCCCCCCCCCCCCCCCCTCCCTCCCTCTCTCTCTCTCTCTCTCTCTCTCCTCTCTCATCCCAACCTCTCGACTCACTCCTCTCCTCTCTCTCTCTCTCTCTCTCCCTCCCTCCTCCCTCTCGTCTCTCTCTCCTCTCTCTCTCTCTCTTCGCTCTCTCCTCGCTCTCTCCTCTCTCCTCTCTCTTCTCCGTCCTCCCTCCTCCCTCCCCTCCCTCTCCCTCTCTGCATCTCTCATCCTCTCTCGCCTCCTACTCATCGATCTCTCTCTCTCTGCTTCCCCCCCCCCCCCCCCCCCCCAAATGCCACCCCAATGCTCTACATCCTGCATCACCTGATCCTCTCTAGAAGACTCACTCTTGTGAGGTTCGATTAGATCATCAGACCTTCAGGGGAAGTGCAGTTCCCTCTGCTCACAAGTTTCATCGTGCTGTTTGTCTGCTGGGAAAGCAAATACCATGTCCAAAGCTTACCCATAAATATTGCTACCATTACATATGTTCGTGTCAGCAACAGTGCACTTTTTTTTTCCCCCTTGAAGACAACCCCATATCTGCCGTTGGCTGCGTATCCTTAAGTTCCACTGTGTTGCCTTAGTGCTTCGCAAGTGTCTCGATTGGTGTACGCACGTCTCCCTCACAATGTGACTGGACGTTGCTGGCATGTAGGCTTGAGCAGCTGTTTTGTATGATGTTAGTTGCGTGGCCATGGATCTTTTTACTACTTGTAAATTTTCAAGTAAATATCTAATTAAAAATTACACAATGCAGACTATATTCACAGGAAATTTTTTGGTAATTGTATCAAGCATGAACAATGCAACTTGAGGAAGAGCTCCCTGGTTCATTCTATGGCTGCCCAGCTGGGTTTAATCAGTGCTTGGCAACGACACAAAATGCCACCTGTGTTTACTTCTTGTGCGTGCATGTGGGCTCTGTGAGGTGTTAAATATGCGGGTCATGAATGGTTGGAGTTATGAGTGTATACATTTTTTTAATGTGTACTTGGTATGTCCGGACACTCCACTATATGGTCACAGTTGAAACCACTTTCCTGTTTGTGTCCTTGTGCTGCTTCTAAAGTTTAGAGGGTTGCCATGGTAATTACATTCATCTAAGTTGGGTGGTTGCCATGGTAGTTTTTGTTTGTTTGTTTTTTTTTTGGGGGGGGGGGGAGGGGGGAGTAGCTGTGTTCTTCCATCTGATGGGACCACATTTCCAAGAAATACTTATGTCAACCTTTGTGTGGACCCCTCCGCATTTGTAGCAGGCATTTCATAGTTGGGTTGGTAAGTCTCACGTCTCCAGTTTTGGAAGTGATCCTTTGAAGATGTTTTTATATCAATCATCTAGGTAACACATCACCTTTTGTAATAAATTGCCTTGACAATGATATATTTATGCTGTACAAGTGTGTGGGATGGAGAAATGAAACAATAGAGTGATGGAACTTGGTATATCTCACAACCAGAAACCTTTACATTGTTACAGGATGTGACAGTCCTGGTACGCTGCATGTATACAGTACTGTGCCAAGGTCGTTCGTTGCTTACATCCAGTAACAAACGTTGTACGTTTTTTTGTTGTATGTGGACGATGCAACATTTGGTGGGTACATTGGTACATGGAGAAGCATAAATTAGTTGGAGACATGTGTAGTTCAGTTTCAAGGCATGTGTGTGTGAAGGTTGCTAGTTTGATCAGGCTGATGAATAGTAGTGTCTAGCTCTCCCCCCTCCCCTCCCTTCCCCTCATCACCAGTACTTCCAACTTCTCCTAAGAGACTGGCTTGATGACAGTGACTGCATACAATGGGACACAAGTTGCTGATGCACCTTCTCTGTGATTTGTTTGTTACTTTCCTCCCATGTTGCAGTCCCCTCTCTCCTTTGACAATGTATGTACGGTTTATGTGCTTCTGACTCGCAATGCTCCAGTCGTATCTCCTTACAAGAAACAGCCTTATTCTCGCAACCTTGTCCCTATCACCTTGCAAAGTTTAATCCCCCACCCTGACTCCCCCAAGCTGCTACCAAGACCTGTGTGTACCAACAGAAGTAAATCAGTATGGTTTCTTCTCTCCCATTATGCAAATTGGAACACAAACAATGACCCCTAGCATTGCTCACATCTTGGATTACATCGTTGTCAGACCCTTTGATCAACTTAGGGGGTCAAGCCTCTCTGGTTCCGACCGTCATCAATCTCTTTGTGACCAAATAAATGGTGTGAGAAAGACGCCTTGTATAGCCATACAAGTGCAAGGGATGCAAGTTGACATCAATAACAGAGAGGGATAATAGATTGAGGGTCAATTTTGCCCTCTCTTTTTTTTTCTTCTAAAGCTTACCATTTGCTTCAACACAAAAAAAAAATTCAGTGATTTGACTTACGCATGTGATCATACAACACACTTGATTGATGGGGGCCATAGAGCCTTTATTCATTCTAATTTACTTACCAACTGAAGTTGCATGAGGCTTTATTTGACTAACGAATTTAGACTCATGCCCAATCTCTCCAGCCAAGCAGTTGAAGTATTTGCAAATGCCTTATTTGCTGCCATCCTGGGGATTGAGATTATTACACTCAATTATACAACAATGATTAACATCTGAGGTGGTTGAGGCAATTTAACCTTAAATGCTTTTAAAATGTTCAGTCGCATCCCTCGGAATGTAATGGATCAGCTGTTGTCTCTCAGAAGGGTGCATTGATATGTGGCAATCAACTGCTGGCCATGTTATGTTGTCAAGCATCTAAGCTGACTTCATTCCTGCTTAGCAAAAGCATATGCATGTATGAATGAAGCATGTGGACCAAATATCAGGACCAATTTATTACATGGGGGGGAGGAGGGGGGTATGCAATATAGGACCTTGAGAAGTAATGTAGGGGCCTCCCCACCCCACTCTATCCCACCCTCCCCAACTCAGGTATGTGGCTTTGCGTCGCCATTTAGGCTTATTTGGGAAGTGTTGCATTGTATGCACTTGTAGGAGGGGAGGGGAGGGTTGGAGGGTGCTCGTTTGTTGTCATGCCCGATCTCTGAGAGGAAGGGAAGGGTGATGTGTTTGTGTTCCACTCTTAAAAGTTGACCTGACAAATGGGGGGCTGTGGGTGCTCCAAATGGGAGCGTATTTTATCCTCATTCTGTGGAGGTGTTGCTGGGACAGGCATTTCAGGGTGTGCTAGAAATGTGACACCTAACGATGGCTACTTTACTGTTTGTGTAACTGGGCAATCGGATAATGTGCCAGTTATTTGGGTGTGATAGTGGGACTGGGAACGAGGGACTTCGGGGACTGGGAACGAGGGACTTCACATTGCAATCTGATAATGTGCACGTTGTTGGGTGCGACGGAGGGACTGGGGAGGAGGGAGTTGAGAAAAGACAGCCAAGAGGCTGCATTAGTCCTGCTTCGTGGGTTATTAAAATAGCGGTTAATAATGCCATATTGATAATTAATCAACTGCAGCGTGTATATTTTATGACTGTTGACAATTGTGCGAAAAAGTTTTTTTTCTCGTCCTTGAATCCATAGGTTGTAATGCGTGAAGCATGTGACACCCAGCCAATAACGAGGCATGTGATCACAGCATGAAGGTCATGTGATTGTCTCCCAACAGCACATGGGTTTGTAGCAGTAGAGGTCATGTGACCATGGGTTCATAGGAGCCAGAAGGTCATGTGACCATCAGGACAGTGAGGCACATGATCACATGAGAAGCGTGTTATCACCTTAGCAAGTGTGTGTGGTTCCAAGAACTCCTTCAAGTTGTTCTGTGCAACTCTGAAGCAGCATTGCATTTCACATAACACCTGAGCAAAGACATCTGCTGTCAAAGATAGGATAGCATATTCCATTTAGAGCACATTATTTGGTCCGTGTTGTTCTGTGCAATAAGCTGTGCATCTATGCTGAAAAGTAAAGGATGCGAGATTTTTGTAAACTTGCTTATCCCTCAATGTATACATACACACACAACACACACACAACACACCGTGTACACACACACGCACACACACACACACACACACACACGCACACAGGCAGTTGCAGGGGTTTTCACTTCGCTTGCCAACATCATTTCCCTGGCCATCGCGGACTCCACAGAGACGGCAGCTCTGGCCTACTTCTGTTGTGCCGTGATCATCGTGCTCCTCTGCCTCCTGTCCCTCTTGGTGCTCACCAGGCTGGTGAGGACCAGGGAGGAGGGATGGGAAGGTTCGGGTGTCACAGGGTTGTAGCTTGTTGCGTGTTCACCTGCGTACGCATCACAACATGTGTGTGTGCATACGTGTACTATTAGTGTGGTAGTGTGTGTGATTGAGACCTTGCAGGGCGAGCACCAGACCCGTGTGATAGCTTGAGGCAGGTTAGACCATGCATAACGTAGCCATCGTGTATTAGAATACTTGTGAGTGTACAATAAAAAATAATAAAATATACAACCTTGCGCATATGGTGTGCATTTGTACACCTGCCCGTTAGGAATTTGTGAAATACTACTTGAGAAACACAACTGCTCAACATAGCAAGAATGGTTTGTTCCCCCTCCACCACCTCTCCCTCCTCTACCTCACCAACCACCACCTCTCCCTCCTCTACCTCACCACCACCACCTCCCCTCCACCACCTCTCCCCTCCACCACCTCTCCCCAACCACCACCTCCCCAACCACCACCTCCCCAACCACCACCTCCCCTCCACCACCTCTCCCTCCTCTACCTCACCAACCACCACCTCTCTCTCCACCACCTCTCTCTCCACCACCTCTCTCTCCACCACCTCTCCCTCCACCACCTCTCCCTCCACCACCTCTCCCTCCATCACCTCCTCCCTCCACCACTTTTCCTCCACCACCTCCCTCTCCCACACTCCACACACACACACACACACACACCTACCCAGCTATGTGCTCACCACACCTCTCTCTGCAGCTGAAGCTGACATGGGAGCCAAAGGTGGCCACAAGGCTGCAGTGTTTGTAACTGTGATAAGGGAGATTCTTGGCAAGGTTCGAATTCCACCAAGATACCACTCCCCCTTCCTGTCATGAACATCATTAGACACCACACCCCATTTCCTCCTCATCTTTTTTTTAATTTTATTTATTTTTAGATATGGCTGTATGCGCTCTCAGTGTTTTTGGTCTTCGCTGTCACACTGTCTGTGTTTCCTGGTGTGACATCAAAGATTGTCTCTGTGGATAGGGACACTGATCAATCATCACCATGGAGTGGTAAGCCAGCCCCTGTCACATGACGTGCAGTGACATCATGGCACACAACGCTAAATAAATAAACATAGATTATCCTTACACAACAACACACACTGGTACACAAAAGTATTACCCTGGGCATATATACACATACACACACATAAATAGATTACCCTGGACACACACACACACGCACACGCACACATGCACACGTATTAATTGATTACTACACTGGACACAACATACACACAACACGCACACACACCCCGCACACACGTATATTCATAGATTACCCTGGACACACACAGGCACACACGCATTAGTACACAAATTGCAATTTTAATGTGCACTCAATTTATTCATGTGAGGCATATACATCCCGGCATGCTTAATTGCCGAATGTATTCACGTCTGCAGATCAAGCACAATTGCTCCTCGCGTTATTCACAGCCACAATATATGTAAATGCACAACAATTCATAGAGTCCACAGGTTAAACATACATTTTGATCGAAGAACAAGTATCTCACCTGATGTTCACCTCAGCGTAAGGTGATGTGCACATTTTCCCTGACACAATTCAATACCTCCACCCCCTCTTCCTCATTTGCTTTAACCCCTTCCAAGCCATCCCATTGCACACTATCCCATGAATGTAAATCGCGAGATGGGAAGAAGGGTCATTGTAGGGGGAGGAGGGTGGGCTCAGGTAAACATTATGTGGGGGGGTTTTCTCGTTTTTTTTTTCTTTTTCTTCCCCTCATTGGTGGTTGTTTGAGTGGCCAGCTGGCGCATGACTGCTACATCCCTGCGATGACCCACACTCTCACACAGCCATCTGGGTCTGGCACGTTCTCACAATTGTCTCAATTAACTGGCTAATGCCATTGGTGGTTTGTTGGGCGACACATGAAATAAAGCATGGTGTCCTTTTCTCTTTGGTGTCGTCTTGATACTTGTATGTGTTCTTCCCCCCTCCTCCGCCCTCTCTCCCCTCCACCCTCTCTCCCTCTCACTCCCTCTCTCCTCTCCTCACTCCTTCTCTCCCCTCCTCTCCCTCTCTCCCCTCCTCTCCCTCTCTCCCCTCCACTCCCTCTCTCCCTCTCTCCCCTCCTCTCCCTCTCTCCCCTCCTCTCCCTCTCTCCCCTCCTCTCCCTCTCTCCCCTCCTCTCCCTCTCTCCCCTCCTCTCTCTCTCTCTCCCCTCCTCTCCCTCTCTCCCCTCCTCTCCCTCTCTCCCCTCCTCTCCCTCTCTCTCCCCTCTCTCTCTCCCCTCTCTCACATCTTTCACTGTCCTTGGCTTTTCCGTTAGGCAAATACTTCACACCCCTGACATGCTTCTTGCTGTTCAATGTGGGAGACTTTGTCGGACGCTACATCACACACTGGGCTATTGTAAGCTGTGTGTGTGTGTGTGTGTGTGTGTGTGTGTGTGTGTGTGTGTGTGTGTGTGTGTGTGTGTGTGTGTGTGTGTGTGTGTGTGTGTGTGTGTGTGTGTGTGTGTCTGTGTGTGTCTGTGTGTGTCTGTGTGTGTCTGTGTGTGTGTGTGTGTGTCTGTGTGTGTAATGCGAAAGATGTTGTGATCTCTATTTCGTGCACTTGCACCACACACAACACATTAAATCTCTCACACACTCTCTTTTAGCTGTTCACCGATGGTCGTGTACTCCTGTTGCTCAGTGTGTTGAGGCTGTGCTTCATCCCTCTCTTCGCCATATGCAATGCTGTCCCACGTACACACCCGGCACTGCTGATGAGTGACGTGTACCCGATATTCTTGACCTCCCTTCTCGGTCTGACCAATGGGTATCTCGGGTCCATCGCCATGATTGTAGCTCCTCAGTGAGTGTCTCCGGCAATCATCCTCCTCCCATCATCTTCCCTCCCCCCCCCACCTCTTATCCTTTGTAGGAAGCTTTCAAAGAAACATGCAGAGACAGGGTCCACATTTATGGCACTAGCTCTGACTGGGGGGCTATTTGTGGGTGGCGTGCTGTCCTTCCTGCTCGTGGCATCACTCAAGTGGTGAAGTGTTCCGCACACCCTACTCTGTGACCAACTCCGATTGTCAGATGCTTTATTATGTTATGAATCAGTGGACGTTATGTGTAGCGTGTGTAGTGCGGATCGCATCCTGTATTATGATGTACTTCTATATTTATTGCAAATAAATAGAAAGCGAAACAGAAACAAAGATGCATGGGTGGGCTAAATGAAGATGCGTGTCGCGTGGGCTTTATTTAGGAGTGTCTGCTGTGCTTCGTATGCCTGCTTGATGTTCCAGGTTGATGATCTGGCACATCGAAAATGCTTAAAACACGACCACGGCTCATTTGTTTTGCTGAAACAAAAATAAAGGTAAATTATTTAATTAATACAATATGCTTTGTAAATCAACAATTGATTGTTTTTAAAGAAAAAGCTCCCACTCATCCATCCATATGGCAAAGAGCTTTGAAGTATATAATACATTATTGGTAAAATGTACGATTCCCCCCCCCCCCCCCCCCCCCCCCCCCGCACACACACACATACAAACACATGCTCACCTTCCTCCACTCCTAACTGGTAGGCAAGGTTCTCTAACGCGCGCACTTTGTCCATTAACTGCGAGTGTGTCAAACTCCCGAATTCTGACAATTATGGAAGGGAGTAAAAATGTAGGAAGACGAGTTTACACACGCTACAAACAAACCATTCATCATCTGGTTATCTTCCTTCTGAACTTCGAGTAGCCATTTTGGTGGTGCTGGCGATAAAAGCTATTTAAAAAAAATTTTAAAGCGTTGGTCTCCAAGTTGTTGCATGAACTTACTAACGGGTTGAAGTCCCCGACTATTTTAAGTGGGAGAAAATATAACATTTTATTGCACCTCGAAAGCAAAAGCTTACAGAAATTATGATCCGGCCACATCACCGGAGAGTCACTGGTGAGCTTCTCATTGGAAACCAGAAGATCTGCACCTGCTGCCTCGTTTGCCGCCATAATGTTTCGAATCAACTCAGATTGCGTCATTGTTGAAGCTCCGGCAAATGACCGAATATTCGCGACCGTTCTGCAACTTTCGAGATTGCCACAATTTCATCTGGCTAGAAGTTTCTACAGCTGAGCTGCATGTATTTAACAGCAAGCGAGGGTTGCGATGTACTCAAGCGGAATACACAGTTATCCAGCTCCGATAAACAGAAGCGAAGTACTACAAGAGCTACCATTGCCCGATAATTGGGAGATGAAAATGGATCCTCTCACAGGATGGCCGTTTTTCGTTGATCACCTCGGCGGAAGAACTACGTGGAACGATCCAAGATGGGATTCCTTCATCAGATCACCTTACAAGCAACCTACTTACCCTTACCAGAGCAGTCCGTTCGACGTGGACCGGATACCTTCGTTCACCTCGCCCGCTTACCCGTGGTCAATGATGACCCGCACACCTTCGGCCAGCCTCAGAGGCGCAGGAAGGAAGTCCCCGCCACCTAATCAGAGGAGGCAGTCAAGTCAAGTGCAGCATCTGGAAACCAAAGACACATACACCACACCACTGTCGCAGTCATCTCTCCCCCACGATGGGCAAAACACCGTAAACCATTCCCCCCTGGCATCCGAGGTTTCAGAGCAGAAACCTTCCACACAGGAACACAGTGTGGAAGCATGTCAACCCGTAATGCACGCCACCGTGGATGCCAATACAAGGTCAGAATGTCCCCGAGAAGAAGGGAAGGGGGAAGAGGTACGCAGGGATGTTGAAGGTGTTGGAGACGAGACCACAATGGCCAACCCAACTCTGGACCAGTCCGCTGACAATCTTGGACTTGAACCTGCTGATGAATTTATGGCAGCAGGAGACAAGATGACACCGCAAGAGGTGAAGGAAATGGCGGGTCAGATCGAGGCTGTGTGTGTGAAGGTGGAGGGGCTGAGAGAGAGGGTGCAGAGGTGCAGGAGGGAAGAAAGAGGAGGGAGAGAGAAGGTGTTTCTCGAAGAGACGTTGATGGGATGCATGCTGCAGTTGGACAGCGTTCGAACTAATGGGAATGCTGAACTCAGAGCGGCTAGAAAGAGTGCAGTAAACAACATACAAACACTATTAGACACGCTCGAGGCAAACGCCTCGTAATTGCATTGCGTGTGTTTGTCGTTTGTGCGTTCGTGTTGTTATGTTTGTACGTTGCAGTATCGTATTAAATATTGGACTAAAATGAATAAGCGATGAATAAAATTAATTCTCTTATAAAAACGTGCGATTGCGCCTGCGAACTCACAAACCGTTGCGGCGATTTCTTTTGCTTGCACTCTCCAGCGGGAAAGATAAAACATCAATGAGGACTTCGTGGCTTTCAGCAGTCTGCTTTCAAATCTTTTTCGAGCTAATCGCCTGCGCTCCAGCCCTGCAGCAGAAGAGCAGCGTCGAAGTGGACAAAAGAGCGACCTTCAACCCTCTTCAAATGGACTTCCTTGAGCTCAAGAGAACGGTTAGTCCGAGAGAGAAAGAGAGGGAGAGAGAGAGCGTGTCGTTGTGATTTTGGCTGTGGCGAAGGAACCAAAGCTGCAGGGTTGCTAACTGAATTAGGTACACTTAAAACATAAGTACATGTTTTCGTTTGCAAGCAAAAAAGAAAATGAAAAAATAAAATTAATAAAGACGTAAAGGCCTGTTTTACGAGAGCGCTTTCCAACCATTTTCCGCAGTGTCTCGAAAGAGGTTGGTTTGATTGCTACAACGGTCTACAGGAGATTTGGGTCAAGACAGACACCTCCAATCCTAACTCCACCCTCAGCTTGTGCCTCGTTTCGGCACGCTGGTACCAGAACACTTCTGCAGCAAGTACATCCACCGTGGGAGCAGAAAGTTGTCCCCTTCTGGACTCGGCCAAAAAGGTA
>JABACO010000014.1:6754563-6830186 GCA_013339895.1 Ephydatia muelleri
TCTCAGAGGTACGAGTGGATATAAAAAACAGAAGGTGCTGCAAAACTTTTAAAACGTCAAGGGGCAAGCAATATGGGTGGGAATGCATGAAGTGTAACATTGGGGAACATGCAGAGAGCTGTATCATCCAGTAGAATTTAGAGAAACCGGAATTCTTAAATACGTTTGGATGCCTTTATTATGGCTGGACTTTTTAATGAATAATAGTAAATTGTGGTGTACATAGTATTAATTATCTCTACAACTGTTGATGATGTTTTATCAATAAATCCCTCTCGAGACGAAAGCATTCCAAAAACACTTATGATTCTCATTGATGAAGGATGTTGCAGTAAATAAAGAACGAGACAATGTTAGTGAAAAATCACACTAACATTTGCCAGGTGTCTATGTGATCTTTTCTTATTTACATATCTATCAGTTGGCGAGTGTGATGCCAAGCGTCCATTTTTAGAAACACAATGTAAATATGTGGTACTAAAGAATAGATCCAACACTTGTGCACAACATTGTTGTGTACACGAAATCAGTACATTGAGTTTGAGATTGTTACTTAATTAATGTGTTTTCTGTACCTAAACATAAGTTGACCATCACACAGATGGCCTCTCTATTAACGTAGCATACAAATGTAAGGTGGCAAATGCAATGGGACCCTGTTACCATGGCAGGCCAAGAACTTTGCACCCAATAAAAGTCAAGATTGTTCACATTGTAGTCTTTTTTTTTTTTCAAGACAAGGAGCAGTCTTCAATAAATGTGACTGCATTGTATTTGGGGTACAAAACTCTTGATTTGCTATGATGAAATACATATATGATTGTGATGGTAATCATTTATATTTTCATTTAGTATTTTTGAAGCATCAGCCAAATAGCAATGCTTTTGTGACTAATGGAAACTACATTTCATTCGCACTGTAAGGTTAACAGGACATTAAAATACAGAACTAGCTATATAGGACACCTGCATTTGTAATAACCTCCTGTGTGAAGCACCTTAGGCTGAACAGACATATTCTACAACGTCATGGCTATACAGTGACACAAAAAATGTTACATAATGTTCAAGGAAGAACTTTATGTGATCTACATGCCAGATTCTTGCACATATCATCTTGTCTGTATTGTCTGTATTAATATACAGTGCTAACTTTAGGCTCATCCCAGACTTAAGGCTCGTCCCCAAACTTTAGGTTCAAAACACATTTTGCTTGCATTCACCAAAACGTTTACAAAGATACACGAATGATGAATGATGTTAAATACACACACACACACACAGATTCACAGGCACAGTTTGTACTAACGAGCACACCCACCAATGCTGTGTACACTATGTATACTGTCACTAACACATCCACATGTATGTATTTGCACACTCCACATTACAAAACTCAGCGTATTTCCATCATATAGCAGTTAATTTGCATTGATTACTATTTGATTTAAAGACCGAACTTGGACAGGTGGTAAAAAGTGAGATCAAATTAAGAGACATCATCAGGTTTGTACCACAACATCATTACGCCTGCTTAATTCATGTGTCAGTACATAAGTATCCAAAGTGCCGGATCTTGATCGATATGGGTTCAGAGATATTCCCATATGCCCCTGCTCGAGATAGCAGTTGCCCTTGCATTTGCTCTGACAAGGATCAGGTTAAGCCTACTGTACAGTATGAAGGTGGTCTGTGATTTAGTGTCGTTAAGCCTGACAGCTAGGCATGAGGCAAGGCGAGAGAGATTGTCATATTATTATATGGACGTTCGCGCATGCGTAATACAGAGTACTTAACGAGATGATATCGTGTAATAATCAGTTGATATACTCAAATTGTCAGACTCCGCGATAGCCTACGTGGGTATATCACATTGGCGACGAGGGTGGGATGGCTGCAGTAGCCGTAGGCCAAATATCGGAGTTCCAGTCGGAGCTGGAGTCTATCACAGTATATTTAGAAAGAGTTGGACAGTATTTCATTGCGAACGAGATACCAACAGGGAGACGAGTTGCAGTACTACTCAGCGTAATTGGCAGCCGGACTTATTCCTTGCTCAGGAGTTTGCTGCATCCGGAAGTACCCGGTGAAAAGACGTATGACCAGTTGGCGACAGCACTTCGGGAACACTTCGAACCGAAGCGCCTGGTCGTTGTTGAACGGTTCCATTTTAACCGGCGTAACCAAGGTAATGGGGAGTCGGTTTTGGAGTATGTCGCAGAGATTAAACGCTTAGCGGGTACGTGTACGTTTGGAGCATTTTTGACAGAGGCGTTGAGAGACCGTTTCGTGTGCGGACTGACAAATGAAAGTATCCAGAGGAGGTTACTGTCAGAAGCGAACCTGGACTTCGAAAAGGCGGTGCAAATAGCTCGAGGCATGGAAACAGCTCAGAAAAACAGTCAAGTTGTTCAAGCGTCAGAAGGACGGGTACAAAAGTTTCAGGATCACGTAAGTAGTCGGACACAAGGAGGACAGGGTTGTAGGCATTGTGGAAAAAGGGGTCATCAAGCTGAGCATTGTCGTTTTAAAAATGCAGTGTGTTATAGGTGCCACAAGAAGGGACACATAGAAGCAAAGTGCAAGACAAGACAGGATAAAGAAGAGACGAAATGGATGGAAGAACAAGGTGAAGATGAGTGCAAAGGTCACAGGTATCATGTAATTGATACATTGTGTGAGGAAACAATGGGCTCAGTGTTTAAGTCACAGGACACCTCGGGAACAAGTGTCTACAGGGTGAAGATGGAGATCAATGGAGAAATGCTGATGATGGAAATTGACACGGGAGCTGCAGTGTCTCTCATTTCCGAAGACACCTATAGGAAAAAGTTTTCCAAACTACAGCTGACTGCCTCTGCCGTGAGGACTGGCCACGTATACTACTCAGAGAATAGAGGTATGTGGAGAAGTTAGAGTGAGGGTCAGGCTTGGAGATCAGGAAAAGCATTGTAGATTAGTTGTGGTGGCGGGAAAAGGCCCCAGTTTGCTGGGCAGAGATTGGTTACAGACGTTCAGGATACAATGGCATCAAATAAATGCACTGGTAACTTGGCACACAACAGGGTATGCAGAAAAGGTCGAAGTATTGGTAAAAGGTTTTCCAGAAGTGTTTAATGACAACCTAGGCGAGATACATCCCTTTTAAAGCAAGACTAGTTCTAAAAGAGGGAGCCCAACCAGTTTTTTGTAGACCAAGATCAGTACCTTTTGCAATCAAAGAGCAGATTGAAACGGAGCTTGAACGGCTGGAAAAAACGGGGGTTATCTGTCCAGTTAAGTACAGTGAATGGGCAACTCCCATTGTACCAGTTGCGAAGCCAGACCGAAGTATCAGAATATGTGGGGATTTTAAAATAACTGTGAATTCTGCCCTGCACGTAGATCAGTACCCCCTTCCGGTTCCAGAGGAATTGTTTGCTACGTTAGCTGGGGGGAAACAATTCACGAAACTTGACCTGTCTAATGCATATCAACAACTTCTTTTGGATAATGATTCGAGAAAAATGTGCACTATTAATACACACAGGGGCCTGTATCAATATACTCGATTACCGTTTGGAATCGCGTCGGCTCCCGCTATTTTCCAAAAACTCATGGATTCCGTGTTGCAAGGCATGTCAAGAACGGTTTGCTACATTGATGATATTTTGATCACGGGAGATAGTGAAGATGAACACCTGAAGAATCTGGAACTAGTGCTGGGACGATTGAAGACTCATGGCATCACGGTGAGAAAGAGCAAATGTGTTTTCATGGCCAACTCGGTTGAATTTTTGGGGCATCGTATAGACGCAGAAGGTTTGCATCCACTAGAAAGCAAGATAGAAGCAATGGTAAAAGTTCCACCACCTAAAAACGTGGCAGAATTAAAGTCATTTTTAGGAATGGTGAACTATTATGCGAAGTTTCTGCCAAACCTGTCGACAACTATTTCCCCGTTGTACACATTGTTGAAGAAGAATAGTCGATGGCAGTGGACGGAAGAATGCAGTCAAGCCTTTTTAGCCGCCAAGGGCATGTTGACATCTTCTAAAGTGCTAGCGCATTACAACCCCAAGTTATCTTTGATACTAGCTACAGATGCATCGAGTTACGGTGTAGGGGCGGTGTTGACGCAGGTGAGTGAGGAGGGAACGGAAAGGCCAATAGCGTACGTGTCGCGGACGTTGTCAGATGCTGAACGAAATTATGCACAAATAGAAAAAGAAGCCCTAGCCATCATCTTCGGGGTAAAAAGATTTCACGTGTATTTGTATGGACGAAAATTTCTTCTGTTAACGGATCACAAACCATTGACGACTATTTTCGGTCCGAAGACCGGATTACCTGTGGTGGCGGCGTCCAGACTGCAAAGATGGGCGTTAGTACTATCAGCTTATCAGTACGACGTAAAGTTTAGAGCAACGGAAGAACACGGAAACGTTGATGGGTTGTCCAGATTGCCGTTGAAGGGGGAAAGACACGAAGAAGAGGAAACAGAAGCTAGCATATTCAACATGGTGCAAATAGAAACGCTTCCGGTAACTGCGGGACAGTTACGAAATGAAAGCCGACAAGACAAGGAGTTGAGCAAGGTGATGAGATACCTTCAAAACGGCTGGCCAGAAATGGTGACGGCTGAACTACAACCGTATGAAGCAAAGAAAACCGAACTAACCATTGAGAATCACACTTTGCTGTGGGGAATGCGAGTCGTAATACCTCGTAAGTTACAGGCAAAGGTCCTTTCGGAGTTACATCAGAACCATCCAGGAATGTCCAGAATGAAAAGCCTAGCGAGAAGTCATGTGTGGTGGCCTAATATAGATAGAGACATTGAAGCATGTGTAAGGGCATGTGAATGTTGTCAGGCCATAAAGCAATCCATACCCCTGGCACCAATGCAACCGTGGACGTGGCCAGAGAGACCATGGCAAAGAGTTCATGTTGATTTTGCTGGACCGTTTCTGGGGAAGATGTTCTTTTTGTTGATGGATGCTCACTCTAAATGGCCAGAGGTGTACGAGATGACGAGTACAACAGCACAGAAGACGGTTGATATTCTTCGTCACATTTTTGCAGCATATGGACTACCAGAACAGTTAGTGTCCGATAATGGCCCTCAGTTTGTTGCAAAGGAGTTCGAAGACTTCATGTTGAAAAATGGAATAAGGCACATTCGAAGCGCTCCATATCACCCGGCTACAAATGGACTAGTGGAACGTTTTGTACAGTCATTCAAAAGAGCGATGGAAACAGGGAAGAACAGCGGACAGACATTACAACATAGATTGTCTTCATTTTTGTTAGCATATCGTAGTTCACCACACAGTGTTACTAATGTGTCCCCTTGTAGTCTTTTTCTACAGAGAGAACTGAGGACCAAGTTGGATCTCCTTCGGCAAACCACAGAACAGATTGTGCGGAAAAAGCAAGAAGAGCAAAAAGAGGGGCATGACAAAAATACGAGAGAGAGAGTGTTTGAGCAAAATGATATTGTGTGGGCAAGTAATTTCGGGGTTGGAGAGAGATGGGTAAAAGGGAAAATAAAGCAGAGTTCTGGACCCTCATCGTATCTAGTGGAGTTAGCGGATGGGAGAGAGTGGAGACGACATATCGATCATTTAAGAAGAGCAGAGGGGGGAGTAAGAAAAACAGAAGGAATTAAGAGTGAAATTGATGATCAACAAATGATGCAGCCTGACAAGGAAGTGATAAATAAAGAAAAGCGTGCAGTAGAACCAGCCCCGGAGGAAGCAGGGGAAGTACAGATAGACCAGGATGAGACACCAACTGAAGTGGAAGAAAATGAAGATAAAACAATGGAAAGAAAACCAGAGGTGCCAGTAGCCAGACATCGGTATCAGCTGAGACAAAATAGAAGACCACCAGACAGATATTAATAAGGAGAGAGGAGTGTCATATTATTATATGGACGTTCGCGCATGCGTAATACAGAGTACTTAACGAGATGATATCGTGTAATAATCAGTTGATATACTCAAATTGTCAGACTCCGCGATAGCCTACGTGGGTATATCACAGAGATGTACTCGGGCTTCAGTTCCCCAGCATCCATAGTACCATGGTATGCTTTGTAGGTGATAGAGTTGATCATGAAGGAGATGGATGAGCAGGGCACCTAATACATGTGAATCTCTGCCAGTAGATGGACAAGACAATGTATCAGAGGCTGGTGATGATTGAAGTATAATAGATTGAGTGTTTGAATCATTGGACAATAGTGGATGTGAACTATTTGATGGAATTGAAGTCGATTGTCTTGATTTTGTATACCTGAAGATGATATGCAGTTATAAGATGGTGCCGTATGATCAGAATCTTCATCTGGCATGTCTTCATTGAGCTGGCTATTGATTTCACTTCCTTGGTCGGTAGGAATCACAGCAGATGGCAGTCCATCCTTATAAGTATCTAATATAACAGTACACAAGTGAATGCATCAGATTTACCGTGAAAAACATTTTTATATGTATGTAATGAGAAATGAGAGAGATATTTTTCAAAACTTACCATACTTTCTCTATCGGCGTTTATTACATCTTTCCAAGAATACTGCTCCAAAAGGCGATGGAAAGTACTCTTGACACATAGATGTTTAATCCACATGGCATGCCGGCACCCTTCCCGCTGCCACGAACGTATCATGAATTCAAACACCTCCTGTTTGATCGAAGTCCTTGATGCTGGATTCCATAAAGAGCGCAATGTCCCAGTCACATTCATTTCTGTACAAGATCTCTTCATCTCTCAAATTAAGTGCTGCAGCCGTTCTTTTGATGACTCTTTTTTCGCTGCTAATGGATACCTCCCATCAATTAAGTAAATTAAGACATGTCTTTTCGACCAGGTCTTCATTTTCACCTGCACACTGATGCCGTTACGCGTGCTTGTAAACGCATGCATGCACCTTCAGAGTAGGAACCGTTTGTGGCGGCGGCGGACCAAAAATGCTGCATGGTATATTCTGTCCGACCGGACCAAATACTTGGTGACAGGCCTCGATCCTACATGTCTAAGATGACTTCAGATAGATTGTCCCTCCACCAAAATGAGTTAAATTTTTCCATTCGAAATAGGACCATGACACAAGAAAGTTATGTACATGCCCTATGCATGTGCTAATAACTACATGTATGTGTTTGTAACTGTTCTAAGTTCTGTATCTAACAGTTTGCTCCACTTTTCAGCTGGCATTTTCGAGCATCACAACATGGATCTGTGCACTCCTGTTATATATAGGAGAAGAAGGGTTATTTGAGTCTACTCCAAATACTGTATGCTGACAATATGCACAGAAGGGCTACTCACCGCAACAGACCCACAGTCACATTTTTCACTTCCTTCAAGGATGCCATTCCCACATATGGCATGAGCATTAATGGTTTTAGGAACATCACTTTTAAGGCAGGATAGTGTCTTTCGTTCACTCAAAAGTTTGTCAAACTCGTCATAACTGCAAGAGCTCCAAAGAGTTTTGATGGCTCTCCTACTGGAATAAGTTGTCATAATGCACCCCTGGTCATCAGGACAAAAGCAGCCTTCTATTGTGTTAATGACCGTTCACGATAAAAGGATGTTTGAACAAGATTGAACAGCCAGTTTTTAATAGTACCTACTTATATCATTGTCATGGTCCAGGCCTAAAGTATGTCCCAGTTCATGTGCAGTGGTAGATGAGGTCTGATACAATATGTCCCTGTCTCTAACAACTGCTAAAGAGAATGGGTCGCACACTGAATTCAATCGACCCATTCCATTATTGTCATCCGTGTAAACGACGCCTCTATGGAATGGCGATGAGAAGCGCATAATGTCAATACAACAATACAAGACTCTCCAAAACAACGTACGATAAAAGTAGGATGGCATCCTTTTCAGCAGTCGATGCTGTTTTCACATAATCCTTAAATTTCCTATATGTTTTTTCCATATCAGATTCCACGACTGTGATCCTGTCTCCATCGGACCATGTGATGGCTTCTACCAGCACGATACGAATTCCTAAAATCTTGTACATCTACATGTATACAAGATTTCGTATTAAGATTGTATATTTAAAATGCGTAACATTCATACATGTACATACACTATCAACTGCGTTGACGATGTCAATGGCCCTGTTTAAAGTCTTCGCAAGATCTTTCCCATATTTTTTATACTATTTGTATAGAAGATAAATTACTTCCACAGCAGTCCACACATAAATGTGTACATACCATTGCTAAGTCATTGATAATAACCAATCTGATTATTAAAGGAGCAGACTGACTTCCAACCTATGTTTAGAAAGAGTAGCGCTACAGCATACTTTATCAAAGTTAATGAATTAACATATTCACTTTCCACACTCTTACCCTTTGTCTCCAATTGTACAATTCCTGGTCTACTTTGTTGGGTATCAGTGTATTTTTCCGTGAATTCTCTGCATGCGATACATGTACGTGACGTGTTTCCACGCGTAAACACAAACATACCGCTCCTGCCTGGGACTCCATTGTCCTGAAACAGTACGTGTGGCTGACCCAGCTGCGTGGTGATGAGAGCTTCAGGCATGAGGTGGGTTCAACTTTGCATCGAGGACTTACAAAACTGCGCATTTTCTTGTTTTCACCAAGTGGTTCGATGTAGTAAAATGAGTTCGACCCTTTAGCCATGTCTCCAAATGACCCTCTGAAAATTGTCTTCTATTAAATAAGCATGCATGCACACATGCGTGCTACGAGTCACCTAATTCCGCTGCAAGTACTAATCGTAGCCGTCCAGGATGGATGTCCGACCACCTCACCATAGTAAAAGCAGTTGGGAAGACCCTGGGGGTATGACATTTTAGCTTGCGGTCAATTTGTTAGCTTACGCGTAAGATCGATTGATTTATGATTATGCATTTAGTCGATTTTCATCGGAAAATGATGGTTCTGAAGTTATACCGATTCCATGCAAAGAGCATTTTAAATATATGCATCTATTAAGGCTAAATACATCGCTGAATGTATATCGGAATGGAGGAAACTATAATTGTCAAGTGTACACATGCATTCGTGCCTCCAAACGTGTGAGGGGTAATTAAGATTCCATTTTGACGCTCTGACGTTGCAAAAAATAGAATGATTGCTATGGACTGCATAGTATACTGCCATGAAAAAGGTTTATACCACCCAAAATGGCGATATTATTTATCCTATACGAATTGGCTAAATATAAGTGTTCACGCAGTAACTATAAGCATGCGCAAACATATGCCATATCATATTATGCTTGTTCATTAAAACTATACCTCTGTAGTAACTTCGTTGCCTTGAGAATCAAAGTGCGTTGACACGAAGTTCGAAGATAGTAACTGCCTGTGTGGAAATGAATGTATCGAGCACTGCAATGCTGCGTCCCTTACTCGTTCTTTGTCAATCGGATGATGAAGTTGTAAGTCTTTGTGACGATTGAGACATCCAAGTTAGTCTGAAAGCAATTTATATTCTCTTCAATAACTTCTAAATGAAAAATAAAAATAATAAAAACCTGTTTCTGGTCTCCGTACGTGATGACGGGGGTAAAGACCTCGTAGTTCTTAATACGTTCTGAAAGAATACTTTTATATTTACTCTCCTTGCGTACAATCTATACCTTGGAACAAAATTTCACTCTTATGGATACGACGCGCCCAAACTCCATGAGACAGTATCACCAGGAAAAAAACGAAACGAGACATCGTGTTCCTTCTCGGTATAAACAGCTAGTCTGCGCATGTCGCTTTTTATAGTGACCGGTGCAGGAAAAATGTAATATGGTGTAGTGTTAGCAGTTCCACGTAACGAAGCTATATACATGCAAAGTACAGCTTATCACAAGTCACTGCATGTCATTTTGCTCAATAAAAATATGACGCCGTGGACTGTATTATCTTGCATACGGCAGAAGTTTTTTTTCAGCAACAAGCACTTTAAGAATTGATTAATACCTTACTGGTGGCATTGTCTCGCTCCCAGACCCGACGTTTTGCAGCGGAGTAAGATGGTACATCGAAAGGATATTATAGGCTGGGGACGAGAATACCTCCACCACATTCATACTTGTCATCAAGTTATTCTATTCAAAGATGCCTGCTTTCTGCTTATCGTTGATGAAATATTTTCGTAGTCACATGGCATAATCTGCGGCGCAATATCACGCTGTTGCCCATGGAAGAATTGATAAATTAATATTACTAATTATCCACTTTCTACTGTCTAACCCTTTGCCTCAAATTGTACAGTTCCTGGTCACCGTGAATTCTCTGCCTGCATGCGATACATGTACATCACGTGTTAGCGCCTGACCACGCGGCTATAAAAAAGCCACTTTGCCGGTTTATCTAAACCGTTAACGCATTTGTAGTCAACAACATATCGAGCCTTTTTGCTTGTCAAATTCGAGGGAAATGTGTACAAAGAACGTTTTCCTGCAAGGCGGAAATGCTTATTCCGCATACTAGTAGGCTATACCGCAATCATTGGCTTCGCCCGCGGCCAGCAACAGCAAAAACTCGGTGGGTCAAAGATGAATGTTCCAGGGATGTATTTGTAGTGGGATGAGAAGGTAGTCATCCTATTAGTGTGGAGCTACTTATTGAGGGCCAGAACGTTCAGTTTAACATTGACACTGACTCTGCTGTTGAAAGAAGTTGAACTTGAATGTGAATTGAGCAAATCAATGGTGTTACTAAGGACGTATACAGGTGATCGCATTTCAGTTGTTGGAGAGGCAAGAGTAGACATAAGTTATCATCATCAACTGACCCTAAACCGTTAACGTTTTTGTAGTCAACAACACATTGTTCAAAGGAAAAGCCTGCCAAATTCGAGGTACTTATTCACAAAGAACGTTTTCCCGCAAGGCGGAAATGCTTTGTAATTGGTAAAAATAGATACACACATACGGAGAAATGAGTGGTCACCAAAGTTGTAAAATTAACTTTTTTTTTTTTTTTTTTTTTAGTTTCTGAGATACCATCACCTGATTTCTGTCGTGTATCTTTATACATTAAACCGTCGGTTCCTGGTTGATTTATATAACAATGGTCATTGGTGCTCATGATTCAATGATACTGTTAAAAATGGCGACCAATGCCATATATGGCGTTGCTCTTTGTAACACCCTCGCTCGTTCCCAGCCCCATTTGGTAAATTTAATAAGCATCTCATTAATGTTAATTGCATAATTTGACGCAAATAACAATAACAGCTCAATTAATAATTTCTCCAAGTTATTTATAACTAAAAACACCTCGAGTTACTTTTTTTTTCATATACAAGGTCACACAGCCAAATTTGTACAATATGTTAAGCACATCATATTTGAGAATAATATTTGTAGCATAAATGATAGTTTAGCAATTATGGGTCATACATGTAATGTTATTATAGTTTGGTACAAAGTGTCATATATGTAACAAATTGTTAGAACAATCTGCGCCATATGTTGCCCTGAACGAATATGTTCCAGGATGTACCAGTTATGTCACATATCTATTACAGATAATTACTTTTGGCTGTGTGGTACGTATTACACCCTGTGTGTGTACCGAGTACACTTGTGTTTATGCAGCTTGTGCATGCATACTACCCAACTTTCAATCCACCATTATTGTATGTGCGTGCGTGTGACATACAAATACACACCCATACACTTACACACGCATATATACATGTATACACTCACAGCAGTTGCTTTCCAACCACTGGATTTTTTGTTAAAGATTAAAATGTGGTACATACAACACTGTGGTCATTATGCAGGCTGTCTAGTGTTTGATTGGCAGTGTGAAAAAAATCATTGTGAGCTTGAGTACAAAGTACAGGTGGTTAGTTAATCTCCTCCCTTGTCCTGTAAAACAGCAATCATCTGTGTAACATGTTTTTTGAGTTCTGCCATCATCCCACCTTGGTGACCTAAACCGTGTATGTGTGTGTGTGTGTGTGTGTGTGTGTGTGTGTGTGTGTGTGTGTCTGTGTGTGTGTGTGTGTGTGTGTGTGTGTGTGTGTGTGTGTATGTGTGTGTGTGTGTGTGTGTGTGTGTGTGTGTGTGTGTGTGTGTGTGTGAGAGCGAGGTTGCTGCCTCAATTTCAAGCTTGGCTAATTGGTGCATGATGCTCTGTATATACATCTACATTTGCAAATGATAGTTTGGGTATGCTGTATACACCCAGCCCAGCTCCAAACACTTAGGGTCATTGATTCTATGCTTTCTGGTCTCAGCCTCCTCTGCTGCAGCTCCTTCAGACAGGCTTGCTGCAGTTAGGATTAAGGGAGAGGTCACCGTGATGTCAGCATTACGAGCAGATTTAAAAAAAAAGAAATTCCACGGTGAAAATTAATGAGAAGTGGTTACATGCAGAGGTAGCCACACACCACACCCTCCTCTCTCTACCCCTAAATGTAAGTGACAGCTTATGCACATACAATTTCAACAGATTTTACTTTAACATTTTTTGTGAATGATTGGCAAAACTATTTAACTTAAATTGCACTTTAATATTTTAAATTACGTGACCAGGGAAGGGGTGCTAGCCGAACACCAGAATATGCTCGCTTTGACGACACCCACAATTACTGCCACACCCTCTTCAAATTTGCTTGTCTCGTCCCCAGACCCAAGTACGTAAGTACGAAATGTCTGGGTACGAGACTAACAATTCCTGCTCCAAAACAAGGAGAGTCAGACGTTAGGCTCATTTGACATATCCATCTGAAGAAGCATCTCAACGGCTGGCGCTAGCCCGTGTTTCAAGCACCTAAATGTTGCTAACTGTCCCACGACTGATGCGGCGGCAATAACTCTGCAGTATTAATTAGCATTGTTGAGGTCAAAGCTTGTGTGGGGAAGTTTTATGAACATGCAAAACCCATTCCGTAGTAAGTGGGACAAGGATACGCTTTAGCCAACTTCCTGCGTCAGCACAGCACAGCCATCCTAATTTGTATATTCTCTAAGATGGGTGGAGTCCTCACTTACACGTAACTAGTTGCAAACTGATTATACTAGGTACTTAAATAAAAAATTTTCAGAACTCGTACATGTATTGTTCAATATATGAATAGCCGAGCAAATTACAAAAGTTATAGCATTTCAAACTTTGTGTCACCGGTGACTGCACTCAATGCGAATTGAAAACTTCAATTGTAAATTATCTCAAGCCCTATTAAGATGCTTCTTCATCGATCAATAAAAATTTCGAATCTTATAAGGGGAATAGATTATATTTTTAATTTCAATCTGTAGTGGCTCAGACTATACATATAACTATAAAAGAATAGTTTAATTGTGGCATAACATTATTGATCCTATTTTGTTCAAAACCATATTGTTTACAGTAAAGGGGTAAAAGAGGAGCCTTATGCTAGGTCATAGTAGTATTATGTGAGGGATCTATCATGGGATACTTGTACCCTGTGCTGTGAGACTCGGATATCATAATAATATGTATTGTAGTCACTTGTATAGGTGTTAGGTTAATCCCATTGTAGTACTGTTGTAAAGTGCCGGATGCCCTTGTACCCTTGTAGACTACTCGGGGTTCATGCTGTGCGCATGGAAAGACTATATAAGGCGGTGTATGTGTTCAGTCTTGGTTCCTTGTTTTGATGCAATTGTGATCTATTCGTGTTTAAGCTATACCTCGGTTGTGCTATACCTTTCGGCGAGCGCAAACCTTACATTGACCTCAGTGATCCTTCACATATTATGTGTACCACCTTACTCTGCTGCAAAACATAGCTAGCTTTTAAATGATCACACAATGAAATTTTGATTTTATGTTCACACATAGCAATACACTTGTTTACATGTTCACGATAATCTTTATATGTGATTTGTACACTTTAACAGTTATTTTGAAGTTTGAACCAGCTATTTGGTCCTCTAGGTACCCAAACATTCTCTAGCCTTTCTGAAGTAGTTGGTGTATTCTTATTGAGTTCAAGCCTTCAAGTATAATCTTGCACAGCTTAAGGTATAATTGGCATGAGCTCTTGTAACCTCTTTGGCCTGTGCCTAGTCAGCAGATTTATCCCACAATGAAACATAATGCATGCATGTCCACGGTCATTGAAAAGAGATTGCTATTGTGTTTTAGAAAGTCATGATGGGAAGAGGTCTCAACTCTCATTCAAGTTTCTTCAAGTTTCATTTTACCTTCGCGTATCTCCCTCTCTTCCTTAACTACTTGTATCAACCCTTTATCGGAACACCAGATTTTGTAACCTTTTCACCTTCCCATACTGTGTCCCTCAGCATGTTTTGCTAACTTCCTAGATTGGCATTCATATTGGAGGCAATCAATGCATTATCTGCAGCATATAGGGTTGTGACAGCTACTGGGATCAAAATCTAATAGATATGGTAATTGCTTCGATTTCACTTATTAATGAGAGGCGGCAAAATAATATTCGTGACACATGCATATCATGAACATATCAGAAGGCCGGAGGCCTAGCCATGCTGCTCGATGTGTATACGTAGTGTTACCTGATTGGTTGGGATTTGTCTTATTAGGCGCAACTCCCACAAATGGAAGAGAACATATACACTGTTACATTACACTTACCATCCTTCGCCTTTCTTTAAGAGCTGCAGTCTACTTGAGTATTACAACGCACATACCAATCATCCCAATGTCCTAATAAGGACCAGACCTACCCTAGCCAAGCTAGTATTACGCATTCAGCTACACCGTTATCAAACTGACTGTAATCAAATCACTGGTTGCAATAAAATAATTGTATACTGAAATGTCACAGTACACCCAAATGTTTCAGTTTCCAACTTCCACGAGGGTAGGTAAGAAATTCTTTGCTTAATTATATAAGGCAGCTAACAAAGAAGCTTATTGTGATGAAACTGAATTCATGAACTGTCACTATCCAAAAACGATTCATTGGCTTACAGCAAAAGCCCTCGACATTAGATATCATGACAGGACTATATTTGTTATGTCTTTAGAGAATAAATTTAAAAATTGAAATATTTACATTGAGCTGCTCCAGCCAGCCATGCATACTGGAGATATACTCACTACGTACATAAATGCATAGGTGAAGTCTGATTGCTCTAAACTATCCTGATACTAGAATTAATTATGTCCCTAGCTTAATTCAACATACCCCTGGCATGTAACCTGAGGACTTGATATTACGCTTGCAGTGATTATGCGCATGGTTCATCAAAACAAAAGAAAAGGTAAAAGACAGACAAATCAAAATGTGACTTTCTGACAATATTAGTTGTGTGCATCTTGTGAACTCTTGAACAGTACAACCCAGCCCAGTCTGGGTTGAAACTATTATTGCTTAAGTGACAGTTTTATACTATTTCTGTAGAACATAATATTTTACTGTATACCATAGCCTTGAGAGATAGAATGCTACTCCATGTGTGTTAACATGACCGCTGCATCCTGCACTTCTACTGCACCTCTGTCAGCATCCAATGTTTTGCTCTCTGTATATCCCCCCCCCCCCCCCTTTTCATGCATTAATGTGTTCTTTTTGCATGGAATCGATATAACTTCAGAACCATCATTGTCCGATGAAAATAGCATAATCATAAATCAATCGATCTTACGCGTAAGCTAACAAATTGACACACCCAATGTACCTAAAAGTATTTTTTCACACAACAAGTGTTATTCTGTTTCATAACAAAATGTATTTTTCTATAAATGTCTTAGTGAAAGTGTCAAACAAGGACATCATTCTCCAATACAGGTTCTCTGCATTCACATGAACCATAGTCTCTCAATGGAGGATTCTCCGTCAACATCGACGGTAAAGTAACTGATTTATTGCATTTAATCATTTGGGAAACACGTTTCAAAATACTGTTACCTTTCAGTTGCACATACAGTTGATGAATAATGATACCCAGATAAACAACTAATGAAAGTCCTCCACTGACTATTACGATCTTCACTCCATCGTTGTTATTACTTTGGAAATATATGAGAGTGCAGGACAAAAAGATTAAATTGATAAGAAAAAAATTCTCCAAAACACATAGAGGCCAGTATTTGTAGACAGAAAGTCTGTTTGTTATTATGGCATAAAAGCACAAAACCAGGGCGATTGTCAGGAGGTTTGCATTGTAATTATTCCCTTCATTAATGATGAACACAAGGTATAGAACCACTCTCACCATCAGAAGTACTCCAGGCCAGTAACGGTACTGGTCCTTGAACGGGGCTTGGTATGCATCAAGGAATGGTTTCAGTTTATTAATCCAAGAGAATACCTTCCAATGTGATTTTGCCTGTATCCAAGGAGCTAGCAACAAAATGAGGGTGTAGGGAACGAGAAAAATTATTATTACTATGAAGCAAACTGCTAAAAGCCATGCGTGCTCTCCTTGTGCATACAAAACAGTGCCATCAGCAAGCCATACTGGTGGATTGTTGGCCATAGAGTTACCAGCATCTATTTCAGTGAATGCAAATACTGTGATAACAGTTTGTAGAATCTTAGTATATGAGAGCAGAATAAGAGTAGCTAACACTGCCACTGCATTTCGTCTACAAAGATGTGTTAGCAAAGAAGACCAACGGCTTAAAAAAATGAATGCTCCTACCAGAAGAAGGATGTATGCTGGAAACACAAACTGAAGCCAGGTTTTTACCATTGTATTCATGCCATTATAGAAACATGTTTCAATACCCAGGTCTAAGTTAAACCAAGATATGAATGTAAACATTCTTTTATACGAAAAAGGAAAGCGATTGAAAATACTCGGTGTGATAATGTTAGCATACAATATAAGACCATTGATCGTGCCAACAGAGACGGTAAAGTTTAGAAGGAAGAGCAGAGCAACCAAAGTGACACCCATGATGGCAAAGGGTACAAGAAGCCAATGATTATCAACACATAGCACACACCTATTACTACCAAACACTGAACTCATTTTGGGCTTACATCCTCCACATAAGACTCCTGTGCGATTGTAGTTGCATTGATTGTCTTGTTCATCACTTATCCTGAAGGGTATGCTTGATGGATTGCAGTAATCATAAGGGCAGTGGAGGTGAACTGCCAAAGATGTATTTGATGAGCTGTTGCCTATCCATATGGTGTTATTTCTGAGGACAGTTGAGGTTTGTACATCATTGACTATGTCATGCCTAACAAGCACATCATCTGCAGAACAAATTGACAATCCATCACTCCAATTTGTGAATCCAAATGGACATTGGTTATGTTAATAATAACTCGGTATGGAATTAAATTAATATTTCCCAGGTATGCACGTGTTAGAACAAGGCTGAGTAACACACCATATGCCTTGTTCCTTTTTTCTGTCACTAAATAGGTGTAGTTGGTACAATACTGATGAGTGGGCTGTATATCTGTGGTCTTTAGTGAAGGAGATGTGCAGTTAGTAACACCACAATTGATATTTGGATTGGGACAGCTCATTAGATTACACTTCAAATATGTAACGATGTCAGGTGATGCTCCATTCAACTGACCAATTGTAATTATCGAAATATTTACTTTTTTCCCTGGATATGCTGAAATGGGCAATGGAGTGTCAAACACAACACTGTCATTTACACAGTGAAACACTCCAGTTGCATCGGATGATATCATAGCTGACTCGTTCCCATTATTTTGTCCAAGGCTTGCTGTTGCATAAAAGATATGTAACAATGAGGCATAAATATTTAGATCACAGTAGTGAGGAGCTGTTGAACAGTCGAAATTGCATCTATCAACATCACCACCATAGAGAACATTGCCCGCTATTCCTGCAGAGCTGTTATCGATGAAGATATGTATTCCAGGAGAGGTTAAATTGCCATCAGGATCATCAAATGTAAGACTGCATTTTGCACGTAAGGGGTCATCTATAATATATATGGCACCTCCCTTTCCCAGAGCTGTATTATTGAGAAATGTAATTTTTGCCATAGCTTGAAAAATAACAGTGGAAAAATATAAAGAAAGCGCTCCTCCATTGGAAGGTGTAAAATTGTTAGTGAAAGAAACATTACCCCTTAACTGCAGCGAACTGTAGTACATGCTTACAGCAGTTGTCTGGCAATTTGTAAACTGGCTATCCTCAACTTCTAAATTAGCGTTAATTATCTCCACATAAGCACCATTGAAAGTGCAATTTGAAACAGAAACATTAACATCAACACTAAATATACCACCAATACAATTCATAGTTTGCAAGGAAGAATTGATGATAGAAATGATCCCATTTCTATAAGAAAAGAGCAAACCAAATATTTGACTGTCTATCACTTGCAAAGATCTGACACTGGAAACTCGAACACTGTTACTAGAGGAACAGTATGGTGAGAAAATGCACCCATTAAATGAAATAAAACTCGCATTGTCATATTCCAGTGCTGGATGATCAACAGTGTGATAAAAGCAACTGCCACCATATGGACTTATCCCTTTGGTACTACTAGCATTCAAAAGAGATATTGTACTGCCTTTATATGCCCCCTGAAAGTTAAAGTTTGCACCAATCAAAGCCTGATTCCTATATGACATGGTATTGGTGATATTGATGGGTACAGAATGTGATAAATCCAAAAACAATACTCCAAGTCCAGTACCCATTCTTCCAGCAATAGGTAGTGTAAAGTCACTATACGCACTCAATGAAATAGAATCATCCACACCCAAGGTAAATAAACATGAATTTATTTTCAAACTAAAGATCTGGGAACTGTTTTTTAAATGGTTATATATAAATATTGCATTCCCACCTGGATAGCGTATCATCCCATCAATAGCAGTAGTCACATAGATGACTGAAGGCGTTGCACATGAGCCATCATTACAGAGAATATCTTGATAATAATACTTTGTCAGCTGAGTGTTTTTCACATATTGATTGTTGCCAACAAATGATGAACCAACCAGTTGAGAATATCCCAGCATGTTTATTCCCACAACACCATACCCTGTGCTGTTCTGGACAGAGGTGTTTCCAAAAATCAGGTTGGTGATATGGATCATTAGAATAGCTACACTGCTGATGTTAGGGAATGATTCTATTCCTTGTATGGGCATAATCGTCACATTTGTACCACAGTTCTGTATTGTTATGCTAAGTAGCTTTAGATCAGTTATGTTGCTAAAGATGAAGGCAAAAGGGCTTTTACATTCAATAACAGATAGGGATTGAAGGAATGTAATGTTTTGGTCATCTTCATATGATGTAAAATTGTATTCATTTACTTTGTCTCGGAGTGAGTGATGCATAAGACTCCCGAGACCAATCAAAGATATATTGGAGACATTCTCTATCCTCAGCATTGGATTCTCCACTAGGTCAATTATGTGGGTACCATTGAGGAAGCAAAAAGTAGTGTTTGATGTGAAGGAAGAATTCTTAATGTAAGTGCTGATGTCACAGCATGGGATTGGAGAATTCAAGCAAGTATCATTGGTGATGTCTGGTGTGACCATGTGGCTACAGTGGAGTGCTGAGCTTTCATTGCTTGTGCATATGGCATCTGTTGCAATGATTTGCAATGCAACCAGGCATACCATGCCCAGCTGTACCTTTAGTATCATCCTTGTGTTGCTAAGGAGACTGAAAAATTATCCGCTGGGGATAGGGTGAGGCAAAAATAGGGTAAGTACAGAATTGTCACATCCTGTATCATTTGCGTTATGAAATTAATCATGTGTAGAAGAAGAATATCACACCTAAATCAACATACACTGCATCAACCCATTATTTTGAATTTAATGTAACGAGGACCCAAAAAACCAAGCACACTGGCCATGCATAAAACCAAATAGCATCAGGCTGTTTTGAACTTGAGTCAGGTTATTGGGGGAAGGTACAATTAGTGATTTCGAATCTCTAGGGTGCTTTCGAAACGAGTAAGTTCAAGATTATCCCACCCTGGGTTTGAGTATCCAGTGTGGAAAGGCTTACAATTCCCCTGGATTCCTCAAACAAAATTCAAGACTACTGGTTGGGAATTTCAAGGCGGGACGGGACATAACTTTTTCTTTATCAGTCATTAGTTGGGCATTGTCCGATCTTAGCGTCCTGTAAAGTCGAGTACCAAACCTATACCAGATTTGTTCTGGTGTATTATGCAACTGGTCCTTGAATTTTGGCTTATTAGATTGGGTGATCTTGAACTAGCCCAAGAATTAGATATCACTTCGTCTTTCATGAACTCCACACAGGGAAAGTCAACCACGACGATGGAATAGCCCCAGTCTTTCTTAGATGTTTATCAAATGCCACTGGCAAGCAGCAATCCGTGGGAGAACGGCAAAATCTGTGCCTGCCTTCAACTATAGCCACATTGAGCTGGCTCGCACAGTAAAAAAAACGCGTTAAATCAATTATTGATTCACAATTGATTTTACATTGAAATCATACCTTGATTTAAAAATTGATTTCAAATCTGCTGTAAAATCAATAATTGATTCAACTGCTGTGATCGCTAGAAGGGTAACCTGACCCGCCTAACCATTTCGGTTATGCATCTATTAATGTCAACCCACCCCCACCCTCCCCCGTACTGGACAGGGTCGGAGATATCATGGGATTTGAGGAGTTTGAATACATACGGGCATTTGACATGAAATTTATAAAGTTTGATAGTCAAATCGCCCCCAGGTTGGGCAGTTTGAACTAATACAATTTCAATATTTCTCACCTAAGCCCATACGGTTAAGGGGAAGGGGGGGCTGTTGTTTGACATTGATAGGTGCATTACACACAGCCTAACAGCTGCACATCGAATAAATAAACACTTGGGCGCGCTAATCATTTCCCGCATCCATATGCTGCACTCTGATTGGACAAACAAAGCAAGAACTATAAACAAATAGGTCGGGCCACGCCCAACTAACAGATTCCGAACTACACGTTGTATGATTATTCCGTTCGATTGGTTGTGTCCAACATTCGTATATGAATAACTGGCAAGCAGACTGCGACACTAATACATGCCAATCAACTGTGTGCGTTAATTAGTCTCGTACCCAGACCCACATCGCAGCTGCGGATGGGTTACATCACCGCTACGCGAGTAGCCCTAGAAAAATTTTATTCTATTTTTTATTCTATTTGCAGGTTTCTAGGGATAATAGCTGAGCGTGTTATTCTACATACGGCGTGATTATTACCCAATGCTGAACAGCTATTTTTATAAATTGACTATAATCTCATTTCAGTTAAGCCACTTACACTTTAAAAGCATAAATTATACTAGCGTCCACCTCTATTTTATTCTATTGCATAGAATAAAGCTACAAATTTTTACCATTTATGTATCCCCACATTCGCACCTGCCTTAGTTCCGCTACAGCTTTCGCTCTTAACAAGATTCTATCTGTAGTGTGATGCTGTATACAATATCTGTGCACTGGATGCCTCAAAGAAACGTGGTTTTCACGTTATTCTAAGTTAAAGTTTTTTATTCTATTCTAGGGGTAGTGGGTTCTGGTGTCCTCCTGTCTATCCAGTTATTGCATAATACTTACATTCCAACGTCGGGAGGAATGCAATTACGTATGTATGAAAATATTATCTTTAGCAAGAACGCAATTAGTTGTTAATCGTTTAATTAGAAACGTGTGTCATGGATAATTGCTAGCTGTGTGGTGCAAATACATTGTTGGAGAAAAAGAGCCGCTCCCTTCTCAGTACAGCGGTATCTTCCCTTATTAAAGAAGCAATTACCAGCAACGACCGTAACTTGGATAGCCGTTAAACTGATAAGGGGAGATACGACTATAACGATGCTTCGCTATTCCTCGTCAAATACCCATGGCAGAACGCCGTAACAAAGAGACTTCCCATACCCTGTTGGTAAGCTTACGAACGTGTCCCGACCACGGACCACGTCTTTGATACTCGGAACTATTCGTCCTTAACTTTGGCATGCCCCATACGTTCACCCGTCGACTGAATCGCACGTTTTACCTGTACATCATCCATCTCTAGCCTTACCGCCATAACGGATAACTTCGATTGATAACTAGAGTATGCAATTAGCGCATACCTCAAATCTGCTACGTTTGTGGTTAACTATTTTAATAAATTGCTTAATAATATCACTGGTTAGCCATCAATTTTTAATAAATTGATTAATAACATCAATTTATCCGACCTGGCAGGCCGACCTGGCAGGCCGGGCCTTTCAGGCCGGCCGGTCACAGGCCGGACCCCGGCCTGACTTTCGGCAACCCCTGCGCGGAAGACGCACATTTGCGTACGCAGCTTGGCCGTGTATAGCATGACATTGCCAGTGTGTATAGAGACAGCCGTAAACCAGAGATAATATATAGAACGAATGATTGTTATAACAACAGGGTCTGTGCAAAAGTTAAAATAGCTATATATCTTACAGTCTTCATGTTAGGTGAGGGATGCAGCGCGTGATAACTGCACACTCAGCGCACATATACGGATATCAACACATTACTATAAACGTACATTCATGCAGCGTTTGTAACCAACGCATCCCTAAGTATACTCAGCGTACAACCATATATGCACCCACACACAACACAAAGTCCACTCAGCGTACAGCTACGCGCTACCAGCTACATACATATAACTACATACGTATTGCTCAATCAGAGACATTATATACAAACGATCATCTCTGGCTCAAAAGAGTTGCGTCGATCACAACCACTGCAAAACGAAACTTCACAAGATCACAAAAAATAGTCTCTCTGAAATATTCCACGCCATGCATGCGGTATATGTAGTACGTGTCGGATATTAGTCCTAAGATTATTCATATGCCAATAATTGTATTCGTGCACGTGAGTATTATTAATGATTTTTGGCGTTTGAGAACGTTGAGTGCGTGGCGGAAGGAACGCTTAGGATCTACCAGAATCGCTCGTGGTATAGTCCCGAATAAGAAATATACTACATGGTCCTTCGAGCCGGGAATAAATTGAGACACGAGCACTGAAAATGGCAGAATCGGAACTGGTAAAGAAGAAGAGAATCCGCGCGGGACACAAGGGGTCTCTCAAACGCATCCTCACCGAGGTGAAGGAGATGTTGGGGTCACCGAGAGAGCACTCCGCGAGACTGGGCCAACAGCTACAGACGCTGAAGGAAAAAAGAGAGACAGTATCCAAACTGGACGCAGAGATCATGGACGGACTGAAGGAGGAGGACGAAATAGTTGACGAGATAATGCAAGCCGATGTATACCGTGAGGGGATTGATATGGCAATCCTAGATATTCAAGACGCCTTGTCAGGACTTGACATCGCGAGGAAGGCGGGTTCGCAGCCTGCTAACAAAGAGACACGTGTGCATCAGCAACAAGGTGATGCGGTCGGGCATAATGTTCCCTCCGTACCAGAGGCTTCAACAACAGATCCTGTTCCTCCTACGAGCTCCACACCGAGAGCAGAAGCGACAACACTTGCTTCAGATCCTCAGGCTCAGGCTAGTGTGCCATCAAGAGCGATTGGACGAGTAAAACTCCCAAAGTTATCACTGAGAAAGTTCAACGGCGATCTGACATCTTGGACACCTTTCTGGGAATCCTTCAAATCCTCCATTCATGAGAACAATGAAATTACATCGGTTGACAAGTTCAATTACCTGAACTCCTTGCTGGAAGGTTCTGCTGCTGCAGCAATAGCAGGCCTCACGCTTAGTGACGCGAACTATAATGAAGCGGTGACCATACTGACCAAGCGGTTTGGCAATCGTCAGCAAATCGTCACTAAACATATGGATGCACTGATGGGTCTGGAGGCTGTAACGTCAAACCATAACCTAAAGGGGCTGCGGCGGTTGTATGACTTGGTGGAAACACACACGAGGAGCCTGTGTTCACTTGGAATTCCGTCAACTTCCTACGGGAGTCTACTGTCGTCGGTTGTCATGAATAAACTTCCCCAAGAAATTCGCGTGTCGATCAGTAAGGAGGTTACAGGTGAAAGTCTGGATCTGGAAGCGATCATGAAGATTGTGGAAAAGGAGATAAGTGCGAGGGAACGAGCAACTGCAACTGTGACTGTGACATCACCTGTAAAGAAGCAGCCCAGAGAATGTTCAGTGACTGCATCGGCATTGCTGTCCAACAACTCTTCTATTGCTTGCTCATTTTGCAGTCAACCTCATCCATCTTCTGATTGTGGAAGTGTGACAGACGTTGGAGAGAGGAAGCGGATATTAGTCAAGGCTGGAAGGTGTTACAACTGCTTGAAGAAGGGCCACATAGGAAGGGATTGTCGGTCGCCAAGCAAGTGTTCAAACTGTGGAGGAAGACACCATTTGAGCATCTGTTCCAGGCCTAAAACCAATGGACCACAAGACGCAACCCGAGCAAGTCAACAGACAGTTCAGAATGCTGCTACTGGCCAAGTACGAACCAACAATGCACCGACTGGATCCAACGGGCGACTGTCAGCAGTTGTCTCAATGTACGTCAGCACGAAGACACCAGTACTGTTACAGACTGCGTGCGTTAGGGTCAAGGCTCCTGACAAAACAACCCCTGTGATTCAAACTAGGGTCTTGCTGGATAGCGGAAGCCAAAGGTCTTACATCTCGAGCAAGTTATGCAATCAGCTGGGACTTAAGGAGAATAGCAAGGAAACATTACTAGTGAAAACATTTGCTGCTGAGGAAGGGAAGGTTCAGGTGTGCAGTTTAGTCGACCTCAGCGTGACGACAAGAGATGGACTAGACATATGTTTATCTCTGCTATCGATTCCAACCATCTGCGAGCCGCTAACAGGACAGCCGATCAATTATGCGACCAGCCGATTCCAATATTTGTCTGGACTAGACCTTGCTGACTCGAGTGATGGGAAGGACTGCCTAGAAGTGGGTGTCCTAATAGGAGTGGATCAATACTGGAAGATTGTTACAGCTGGTCCTACTGCAATCGAAACAGCATTTGGATGGGTCCTATCTGGTCCTGTACTAGGTCTCACCCTTGAACCAACCGTGACTTGTTTGAGCACTGTTCACATGATGAAGGTGGATGCATCTGTTTGTTCGGCTCAACAAGAAATTGCGAATCTAGAAAATCGATTACAAGCATTTTGGGACCTCGAGACACTGGGGATTAAAGAAAGCGAGGCTTCTGTCTATGACAACTTCATGGAAAGCGTATCATTCAACAATGGTCGTTACTGTGTTCGACTTCCCTGGAAATCACCACGTGTTTTGCTCCCAGACAACTTTGACCTAAGCCAAAAACGTCTATTCAATCTACTGAAGAGACTTAGGCAAACACCACACATCTTGACACAATACGATGAGATCATTCAAGAACAGATCAGACGAGGCATAGTAGAGGTGGTTGATCCCTCTGACATCGGATCAATGGGAATAACACATTATCTCCCTCATCATGCCGTGATTAAGGAAGACAAGCAGACAAGCAAATTACGCATTGTTTACGATGCGTCCGCAAGGAGCAATGGGCCGTCTCTCAATGATTGCCTATTTGCAGGGCCTACCTTTGGGCAAAACATTATGGACATACTCCTGAGGTTCCGTATTCACCGGGTGGCTGTGATTGCTGATATTGAGAAGGCTTTCCTCATGGTATCTGTTTCTGAGGAAGATCGTGACGCCCTGAGGTTTCTATGGATCCACGACATCAACGCACAGCTTCCAAGATTGGTCATAATGCGCTTCGCTCGGGTGGTATTTGGAGTGTCTGCCAGTCCCTTTCTGCTTAATGCAACGATAAGAAGGCACGTTGAGAAGTACAGAGGTGAAGACCCACTGTTCGTGGACCAATTCAATCGATCTATCTATGTGGATGACCTCATCTTTGGGGCTAAGACTGAAGATGAAGCATTGGAACTGTTTACGAAGGCAAGACTTTTCTTAGACAAGGCAGGATTTACGCTTCGAAAGTTCGTATCCAACTCTTTGAATCTTCAGACTCTTGTGTCACCTCAAGAACACCAGGCACAAGTACCCGGCAGAGTGTCAGTAGCATGTGAGGATGAATCTTACACAAAGAATACCTTGGGGGAAAGGTTGGATCATCCAGAATATAACAAGGTGCTTGGAGTGAAGTGGAAGCCAATGGACGATACACTCATATGTGATCTCAGTAACCTCTACCAGGCCACATCCGAGCTGAAACCCACAAAACGGAATGTCATTGGACTTTCGGCAAGAGTCTATGATCCACTGGGGTTTCTGTCACCTTTGACAGTATGTTTCAAGCTGCTGTTTCAGGACATCTGTGTGGCCAAGCTGAACTGGGACGATGACTTGGAAGGAGATCTGCTGAAGAGATGGAAGGGCTTGATACTGCAGATGAGAGAGCCTCTACTTCTACGCATACCAAGATGCTATTTCAAGGGTATGGGTGAACCTCTGTCATGCAGTCTTGTTGGATTCTGCGATGCATCAGCTAGGGCCTACACAGCGGTTGTGTATATGAACATAGTGTCGTCTGAGGGATGCGTTGCCAGGTTTGTTGCTTCAAAAACCCGAGTGGCTCCTCTTAGTGCGCAAACCATTCCGAGACTAGAACTGCTAGCTGCTCTCTTGTTGGCCAGACTCCTCTCAAGTGTCGCAAGTGCACTGGGACCAGAGCACCCATTGGGGGAACCACTGTGTTTTACAGACTCCAAGATCGCACTCTGCTGGATAAGGAGTTTCGATAAGGAATGGAAACAATTCGTGGAAAACCGAGTAAGGGAGATCCGTTCTCTAGTACCGGAAAAATGTTGGTATCACTGTGCCGGAAACGTCAATCCAGCTGATCTTCCATCAAGGGGAGCAGACCTTTCAGAGTTAGGTACATGTATACCTGAGTCATGGCTGACTTTACCTCCTGGACTCTGCGAACCTGAGCATGAAACTAGTGAAATTGATTCTTGCAGTTCAGAAGCGAGCGCAATGGAGCTGAAGATTGGAAGCAGACCAACATCACAGAACACACACAGTTTGGTGGTACAAGAACTCTGTCAGTTTGACTCAGTCATTCGCTGTGAAGACTTCAGCACCCTCAGGCGGCTCTTCAGAGTAACAGCCTATGTTCAGAAGTTCGTTGCCCTCCTGAAATCCAAGGTCAGGGGTGTTTCACAACATGCGACGACCAATCTGGTAGCGGGTGACTTGGCAAGCGCAGAACGACTTTGGGTCAAACTGTCGCAGAAGCAGCTGCCGAAACACAGCAAGTTTGAAGCTTGGCAGCAGCAATTTGGGTTATACTGTGATACTGACGGCATCTGGAGATGTCGTGGGAGACTGAGTAATGCACAGCTAACTGAATGCACGAAGCATCCAATCCTTCTGGACAAGAAGCATCATTTCACATTGTTGGTGGTTCGAGATTGCCATTCTAGAGTGATGCACAATGGAGTCAAGGAGACCTTCACAGAATTAAGATCTAGATATTGGATCGTTCAGGGACGGCAGTTCGTGAGAAAGCTCCTATATGAATGCAAGATTTGTAGGAGACATAACTCCAAACCACTCACTGGCCCACCTCCTCCTTCGTTGCCTGATTTTCGTGTCCAGTCTTCGCCACCGTTCATGGTAACAGGGGTTGATTATGCGGGACCACTGTACTTGAAGAGTGGTGAGAAGGTTTGGTTCAGTTTGTTTACCTGTTGTGCAGTGAGGGCAGTTCATTTAGAGCTTGTGCCAGACTTGACGGCTAAGGCCTTTATATGCTGTCTGAAGCGGTTCTCTGGCAGACGTGGAATCCCACAGAGATTGGTGTCAGACAATAGCAAGACCTTCAAATCAGCAAGCAGGATCCTGTCGACTCTGAAAGGAGCACATGAAGTGCAACAATATCTCAGGGACTCACACATCGAATGGTCCTTTATTCTAGAAAAGGCACCATGGTGGGGTGGATTTTACGAAAGACTCATTCAGTCAGTGAAAAGATGCCTGAGAAAGGTTATAGGGAAGGCCAAACTGTCATATGACGAGCTGATGACTACTTTGGTTGAAGTGGAGGCCACCCTCAACTCTCGTCCAATATCCTACCTCTCCTCAGAGGACTTTGAGGAGCCCTTAACACCCTCTCATTTACTAATAGGTCGACGTGTCATCACTCTACCTGATGTGGTGGTCACGCGTGAAGAGGACCCTGATTTCAAGGATACAGACACTAGAGTGGACCTGAATAGACGCATGCGATATCTGAGTCTGGTCATGGTAACGTTTTGGAAGAGATGGAGGTCTGAGTATCTTACTGCACTCAGGGAGCGTCATGCATACGATCCAGGTCTAGGGAAGCCGCCGAGCAAGGTGGCGGTTGGAGATGTTGTTCTCATCTACGATCCAGACCGACCCCGAACTATTTGGCGAATGGGTAAGGTGGAGACACTGTTAGAGGGTGCAGATGGAGCAGCGAGGGGAGCGTCCCTGCGAGTTATGTCCGGTTCCAAGTCTGCAGTACTACGTCGACCCATTCAACACCTCTATCCTTTGGAAAGTGCACCTCAGGTGTCTGATACTGAGAGGGAACCAGAGACTACTACTTCCAGTAGTCACAGCATGAAGCCAGTTGCTAGCAGCAGAAGATCCAACCCTCCCAGAGTCGCCGCTCAGCTAGCAAGATATAGGATTGAAGAACAGTTGTAGGACTTCCTGTTGACTAGCGTAACTAGTCAAGGGGGGAGTGTCGGATATTAGTCCTAAGATTATTCATATGCCAATAATTGTATTCGTGCACGTGAGTATTATTAATGATTTTTGGCGTTTGAGAACGTTGAGTGCGTGGCGGAAGGAACGCTTAGGATCTACCAGAATCGCTCGTGGTATAGTCCCGAATAAGAAATATACTACAGTACGAACGTATTCTGATACCATGCACGAAAAATAATAAACATGTTACAATTCCGCGTATAATCGGTTAATTGGCATGTATAAGTGTCTGCCCAATCACTAAGAAGTGTTGTCTCGTGAGAGACTTGGAATTAGACTATTAGTAACTATAGCACTGCATGTAAACTGCTTGCCAGTTATTCACATACGCTAAATATGAATTGATACACAACACAAAGACATTATTTCTGCCCAAAGCGAGTATGACCAGAGGGTCAGACTACGATTTAACAGAGTAAATTAGGATTGTCGCAGTGTTGGTACTTGACCAGATAGCGGTGTGCAATCGGCTACATGCATAACCCAACCAAACGCACTATACAATGCTGATAAAAAAATGTACTTACCAGTACTGAAAGTTGCACTCTACTTGAGCACTACAATGTGTGACGAGATTTTCATGGGCGTACGACAACAACAGGAAACATTAATTATTCAGGGCGTACTTTGTAAACTATTTAGGTAATTGTCCGATATTGATGTAACTTCTCATGTTTGTCTTTGATTTCCCCCATTTCTCCTGACAATAACCTAAATAGTTTACAAAGTACGCCCTGAATAATTAATGTTTCCTGATCTCGCATCTTTTCCTTCATTTAGCTAGTTGGGGGTGTGCTTGACATCAAATCGAAGCCCAATTCAAGTAAAGCTCGCAAAGTGCTATTATCTTTTTTTGTGGGTAGTGGTGAAAGGATTAAATTAACATACTTTAAGCGCAGACTGCAAAAGTTCAGATCGATACTCACTTTTTTCAGGCGCGGATCCAGAAAAGGGATCTGGAGACCCGACTGATGGTTGCAACCATCAGTCGGGTCCCCAGACTACCCCCTAACGATATCCTCGTACCCAGGTAATCGTTGCTGAATGTACGCTGTGTAACTGGTAGTTGCATCATGAATAGTTCAGCCTATTAATGTATAAAAAGAGCCACAGCAGATATGCATGAACTGCGGTATTACCCTTAGGTATAGTATGGTAATTCTTTCATTCAGATATGCCCCCTAGTCATAATACACCGCGAGCCTGCGTGAGAACCTACGCGTACATCCAGAAAGATTTCGAAGACAGATAGGCACATCTCTTGGGATTGGTTTAGAAAATTCTACTTCATAACTGATTCGAACTCACACGATGCAGCTTCGTTGAAAATGTATGACGCATACTATATGCATGGGACGAGGACAGATTTAATGCCGGCTTTCATGTTACTTGCATGTACTTTTGAAGATATGAACATTGATACTATAATTGATTGCTATACCCTAATATAATGATCGCCTTCTTCCTGAAGAGCCCGATGGCAGATCACTGAGTTTTAATGATTCCGCCACGTCTTCAGTTTTGACGAATTCATTTTGTGATTATGTATGCGTTCTTTGGCTTTCTGTCTGTTCAATACTTTACTCTGAATAAGTAGATTTTTTAAACTGACGAATACAGAGATGCATTTAACATTGGGTTTGTCATGGCCCTCCCCCGAATTCGCCACTGTAATGGGTTTCTTAGCCTATGCCAGAATTCGTGCATGCGTTTTTAGCGAAAGCCATTTCACAGTTCACAGCCGTATGCTACTCACGTGCATTTTTACTGTTTTGCCGATTTCTTAATTCCCAATGGCAAAAAAATGGGTCGAATCAATTTTTGATTTTTAAATCCTCTGTAAAATCATTGTATGATTGAACATTAAAATAAGACACGTGTGATTTTTATTGTTCGATCACAAACTGAATCTACGCGTTTGTTTTTCCTGTGGAAGCTCTTGATGGCATGCGCGGTCTATTAAATAGAAAGATCGAGATGTTGGTTATCACATGTGCATGAATGACTTGAGCAAGGTATGTTCACACCAAGGCCGCTGCACTTTTATCAGGTGCTGTAGCGCTGCAGTCATATAGAGGGGGTCGCACTCAGAAAACTGCATCATAATTGTGAGGAGCTTTGCGTGAACATCTTCTGCATCATTTTTATTTCTGTCTTAGCTTGTTACTGATAGTAGGGTGAGCAAAGTGCTTAAAGATTAGAAGTCTGCACTATACATTTGTATACATGGTTCATGCGTATCTTTATTGCAATGCATCTACGTATAGTACCTTAAGAATTTTGTGTCTTTGTTCCAGGCATTGAAAATTTGTTTTGAATCTGTCCAATGCCGCCACACAAAGTTTTGCCAGTGTGTCATCAGCCTCAAAGCATGACAACACAGACATACTTTGGACAGAATTAGGTGTGTAAGTAGGCATTCGCAAATTGAGAATTCCTTTTGAAATAGTCACCAGCCTTGTCCACTCAGCTTGATCCAATCACTGGGTACAATGCCTTCATGCCATGTCCCGAAGTAAGAGCAATAGCATATTTAACACACAATCTGCTCTCTGCCACATGCACATCTCATTCTGTCCAAGAGTTGGATGACCTTCCCATTGTGGCTGGGAGCATAGGAATGAGCTGCACTTCACCACTATCAGTCAGCTTGAACGTGAACAGAGCAAGCTCTACCTCCAAGTTATGTCCTATCATGCAGCTTATTGCTGAGGGCATGCAGTGGTGGGGGACACAAGTGAATATGTGTAAGAGGAGGTGCAGAACAAGTGCCCCCACCCACGCAGCTAGAGAGACAACAACTTTCAGTTCCCTCTTACACGATCCACAACACATCATGCATTCAGCAGTTAGTTACCAGATATCTGAGCTAGTAGGGGCCATTTCTTCCATTTGTAGCGCACTCACAGTCCCAAACAGACTACAAACTTTATGACAGTGTCTCACCCTACGCATACAATACACTCAATTATATACCAGCCAACTATTGTTCTTTAATGCACACGGCACTACAGTTCTCGATAGTTCTGTCGTCAGGCTGTCGCTAGTAGTGTTGCTCATGCGTACAGCTGTTGCCATCGTTACACAGCTCCCCATCCAATGAAACTGTGTCCTCACAGTTTGTATGGGTATGAGCAGAATGAACAACAATGTGCCCATACCAATGTGGAGGATGTCTGTTCCGAGTTGAGCGACGCAACTGTTCTCCAGGTTGAGGTAATTCCGGCTCAGCAGGTGGCTGTGGAGGCTGACGGGGTGCAGGGGCTATAAGTGGAGGTGGGGGTACATGTTCCTCCACTGCTAGCCCTGGATCTGGCCTCCTAGTTTCCACGTATATGTATTGCTCATCCTGTAAATCAGCCATTGACTCTTGTGGCTCTTTGTTAATCTCCTCCCCTCTTGACTCCTGTTCTTCACTTGGTGTTCCCTTCTCCTCCTCCTCCTCCTCACTTGGCTCCTGTTCTCCAGGAGGTGATGCCTGCAAAAAGGGTTTCAACCGATTGTAATGCACAATTAATCTTTTTCGCGGATGCGCCAGGCGTCGGATATCATAAGTCACTTCACCCTTTTTTTTTTAATACTTGATACGGTCCTTGCCATGGTCGATGAAATTTGGGAGACTTTCCTTTTGGGACAGCAGGGGTGGAGAGCCATACATGATCTCCTTTCCGGAAAACACACCGCGTATTCTCCTTCTGATCGTATCCAGTCTTCTGACGCTGCATGCCTTTCTGTGCATTCTGTCTGACGTACTGATGCACCAGCTGGAACCTTTTCTTCAGATAGTCTACATATTCGACCCCTTCCTGCAGGACCTGCTCAGTACTAACTGGTAGATTGAACATCAAATGCTCTGGCAGCACCACCTCCCTCCCAAACATCATCTCAAATATCTGATACATCATACTCATTATGTGGGATAACCTTAAGCAAGTATCTTATCATCGTGATCTTGGTGTTTATGTTTCATCAGATTTTAAACCTGGAATTCATTGCTCATCCATTACGGCCAAAGCGTATTCTAGATGTTCTCTACTTCTAAAAGGTTTCCATACTAGTGATGTCAGCATTCTATTACGCGTATTTAAAACCTACGTTAGGCCACTTTTAGAATTCAACACTCCAGTCTGGAATCCTTGGCTGTTTAAAGATATTGAACATATAGAAGGAGTACAGCGTTACTTCACACGAGAAATTTATAAACGTGCAAGGCTTCCTCGCATGGATTATGCATCCAGGTTAGCAAATCTTAATTTGTCATCATTAGAATATCGTCGTATCTATTTTGACCTTACAATGTGTTACAAAATTGTGAATAAGCTTTTGGATACTGATGCAGCTGAGATGTTTACAGTCATTTCAAACGTTCATTCCACTCGTGGGAATTCATACAGGCTCCAGTCGGTCACCATACCTCGTCATGATTTTCGGCTATACTTTTTTTCATCTCGGGTTGTTCCTATTTGGAATTCTTTACCACAACATGTTGTATCTGCAAAGAATATCATCACCTTCATGTGTCGCCTCAAAACTGTAGATCTATCTCCCTTTTGTAAACTGTATCCATTTAAATAGGAAGTATATAAGTGCATTTACACATGCCATTACTTGCCTCTTCAGTGCATTATCTGTACAATGCATTGAGAAATATTATTATTATTATTATTATTATTATTATTATTATTATTATTATCTCAAAAGGGGTTACCCCATTGGTCTCATGCATAGACGTACGGTAAACAAACATCAATAATGGCAATTGCACATCCCAGTCACGTTCAGCATCAACAACTGCAATGCTCAACAAATTTAACAGTGTTCTGTTAAATCGTTCAACTAACCCATCCGATTGGGGGTGATATGGAGACGTGCGAGTTTTTCGAATTTGAAGAAGGTCACATATGTTTTTAATGACCTTACTTTCAAAGTTTCTACCTTGGTCTGAGTGCAATTGCTCAGGCACACCAAAACGACAAATAAATTCATTCACCAAACATATAGCTACAGTTATTGCCTCCATGTTAGGTATAGGGTAGGCTTCCGACCATTTAGTAAAGTAATCTGCAATAACAAGAATATACTTGTTGCCTCTAGAGGTTTCAGGTAAGCGCCCCATAATATCCATCGCCACACGTTGCAGCGGCCGCACTGCAGGGTCAAGCTGTAGGGGTGCACGTAGTTTTGCAGGTGGAGGCTTCCTAGATGCACAGGATAGACAACCAGAACACCAAGCAGCTACATCTTTGCGCTGCCCTACCCAATAAAAACGCTCACGCACCTTTGCAAGGGTCTTGCTAGTTCCAAAATGACCTCCCCTTATTGAACTATGTAAGGCTTCTAATAGCACCGGGACCAGAGTAGGAGGGAGAACTAACTGCAACCTTCTATGAAGCCCCTTGCAGGGAACATCTTCCCACTGCCTATATAACACCCCATTCTGCAAAACCAGATATGAAGACTGAGCCCACAATGCTTGGGTATGCGAAGACAGGTGCTTCGGAAATACCCGAGGGATACTATCATTTTCCATCCATTGAATAACTTGCCCAATGCTGGAGTCCTGTCTTTGTTCCTCAGCAAGTTCATCCAGAGTCCAACCTGGCAGCCAGATATCCGATTGCATCGTACAAACCTGCGGAAATGATAACTGACACTGAGGGCAAGGCATACAGGACAAGGCATCAGCGTTGGTATGCTTAGTACCAGGGCGATGAACCACCTCAAAATCATATTCAGAAAGACATTCCAGCCATCTAGCCACTTGACCCTACAACCACCGCAAGGAAGCATGGTCTGTCCGCACTGTAAAACGCCTGCCATACAGATAAGGGCGAAAATGTTTGATGGCCCATACTAAAGCAAGCATCTCACGCCTTGTAGCACAGTACTTCCTTTCAGCTTTAGACAGGGACCTGCTTGCAAAGGCAATGACATGTTCCACACCCGATACATACTGTGACAGAACAGCACCAAGCCCCTCCCCACTAGCATCGGTGTCCACCATAAATGGCTGATTGAACACAGGGTAGCCCAATATGGGAGATGTTACCAGGCGTTCCTTCAACTGTAAAAATGCAGCGTCACAGTCAGATGACCAATGCCACACATGGCCCTTTTCAGTAAGCTTTACTAAAGGAGCAACTATAGCAGCAAAATTTCGGACAAATCGTCTATAATATGACGCTAACCCCAAGAATTGTTTCAAATCTTGCAGACAGGATGGAGTAGGCCAATCAGCAATAAACCTTGTTTTGTCTGAATCAGTCTTAATACCATGCTCTGACACTACATGCCCTAAATATTTGATGCTCTTTTGCAACAACAAACACTTACTGGGTTTTATTTTCAAACCAGCTTGTTTCAGACGATCAAAGATCTCTCGCAACCTTGTGAAATGCTGTTGGACTGTTGCACTGAAAATCAAGATATCATCCAGGTAGATAAGACATGTGGTCCAGTGGAGTCCTGCTAGCACTCGCTCCATTAGACGCTGAAAAGTGGCAGGAGCATTTGTAAGACCAAAAGGCATGACACGGAACTGAAATAGACCATATGGAGTAACAAATGCCGTTTTCTCACGATCTTCAGGTGCCACCTCAACCTGCCAGTATCCGCTTGTAAGGTCAAGGCAGGAGAACCACCGTGCAGACCCCAGGACATCCAGTGTTTCGTCAATGCGAGGTAGGGGTTGTGCATCCTTCTTGGTCACAGCATTTAACTGTCTGAAGTCCACACAAAATCTTTTGGATCCATCCTTCTTTTTGACCAACACTACTGGGGATGACCATGACCCCTGACTAGGTTCTATCACCTGTCTTTCCAACATGCCATCCAGCAACTCTTTCACTTCCTCCCTCTGATGAAAAGGCAACCTACGCCCTGACTGTTTAATTCCTTTATGGTCCCCAGTAACAATGTGATGGTAAACTAAATCTGTTCTCCCTAGATCACCCTCATATTGTGACAAAATACCACTATACTTCAAAAACAGTTGTTGTAACTCATCCTTCTCATTGTCCGTAACACCTTCTGCCACCTTATCGACCAACTGCTTGGCAATGCTCTGAACACTAGTGTTATGGCTCCCCTGTGTATCCACTCCAGCCGAGCATGCCATGCTATTGTGTTCATCCAAAGAATGCAGTGTGCCTACCACCTCCTGCTTATGCAGAACAATAGGGAAAGAAGAAGGATTAAGCAACTGGACAAGTACTTCTTTTGACCCCTTACTCACAAATGAGACAGATCTAGCCACCATCAAGCCATGACGTTCCATGAATGCAACATTGGGTTCTAACAATACAGAACCATTTACACCACACAGGCCACCATTACATGCAGCAAGAATTCGCATTTGAGATGACCCAGGGACCTCCACATGCTCAATAAGTTGCACATCACAAACCCCAACTGGTGATCGACTTTTCCTATCTGTTTCCATGCTTAATGCCTCAGTTCCTGCTACAAGTACTCCAGCGCCTAAATCTAGTTGGCAATTAAACTTGGAAAGAAAATCAGCTCCGATCAAGCACTCTTGTGTCAACTGACTAGCAACTAAGACTGGGAAGTTAGTATGTATGCTACCAATATGCAAAGGCAACTCAACTTGACCCAACAAGTTCAATTGTTGCCCATTTGCTGTAACCACAGGGTGGTTAAGATCTTTTAGATGGTAACCATATTCTACACCTTTTAATGCATCCCTCCATACATCTTCCCTAATTAGTGTTACCCCAGAACCCGTATCAATGAGCATTCTAGTTAGTCTCCCTGCCACCTCTCCCTGAATAGCTTACAGCTTGCACCACACCTCGTCGTTTCAAACAATCACGCTGAGTAAGGCCCAAGCTCACCGCATTCCCAACACTTTAACTGCCTTCTTCCGTGTGCATTCTTTGGACAATCCTTTTTTACGTGTCCACGAGACTTGCAATTCCAGCACACCGGCCCCGTTTTCTCCCGTTCTTCACTATTATCTACTCTTCCCCGCTGCCCACCTTTCAGCTTTTCAGATAACCTTTGTACTTCTCGTCTCAGAGTCTCTACTTCGCTTCGTTCTCTATCTCGGCGTAAAGTAGCTGTAAGTAATTCAGAATTAGAGCTCTCACCTTCTGTAGATGCCACAACTTCTTTCTGCCGCAACATTTGCAAATGCTTCTGTGCAGTCTCTACCATCTCGTGCTTACAGGCTAATTTCAACGCATCGTCCAAGGTTTTTGGCCGGCTCTTCTTTCATTAGCGCTAGTTGCACCGACGAAGAAAGGACTCCCTGAATAAACTGATTGCGCAGCAGGTCCTGTAATTGTTCTGCTGGCCACGCAGGAAAAGCTTTATCTGCCATACCCCTCAGAGCACCACAGAACTCCATTAATGACTCCCCAACTTTCTGCACCCTCGTGCGCACTTTCAACTGCCACTCCAGCTCGCTACCTAAAGGTGCATAAGACCGCTGAATACAATCACATACCGCGTCATAGTCACCCGTCTGAGCCAGCCCGTGGTGCGTAACCATGCGGTAAGGCTCGTCCTCTAACAGCGACAGTAGTTCCTTTGACCAGCTATCCTTCGCAATCTTCGCCTGAGTAGCATACATTTCAAATCTTGATAACCACAGCTTCCAATCGCCTTTAGCGCCAAAGCGTGGAGGCGGTCGAAGCGACATTCTGACAACCCTTTCAACAACAGTGGTTGTTCCCGCAGAAACCGGTTCCCCAGAGGTGTCCATGTTCTCTTCTTCAGCCATCCCACTTCTGACACCAATTGTAGCGCACTCACAGTCCCAAACAGACTACAAACTTTATGACAGTGTCTCACCCTACGCATACAATACACTCAATTATATACCAGCCAACTATTGTTCTTTAATGCACACGGCACTACATAGCCAAAATGTTTTGCAATGTTTTAGTAACGTTCATCAAGCATTTGCCTACACATTAAAGTTTAGCACATGTCATAATATTTTGAACAAGATATAATAATATCATAAAGTACGCGTGTACTAAGCCCCCTATGAACATAATGACAACTTTTTAAATGACTATGCATGTCTCTCCAGAACCATATACAAGCTGGCACGTTCCTTTTTCAAACTCAATTCACACAACAATTTCTTTACTAAAATTTGCTTCGCTACCACATGCTTCAGTACTAATGATGTTTTATAAATAGCCTGGTTCAGGAGATTAGCATACGTACTTTATAGTGTAGGCATGAACATAATATGTATGCAATAAAACATCAATCAATAATATATCTAGTGCCGTCACTTAACAGTTAGATCAAAATAATGTATCACAAATTGTTAAGCATATAAATGCTATAAATTTCATGCATGCATATCATCTAATGCAAAATATGATTTAAAGAGCACATACAAATAGTTCACAGGAAAAGAAAGGCTATCATTTAATGCATGTTAAATCTTGTGTTGTCCCTTTCAGGGTACCGGTACTAGTAGAAGTGAGCCAGGATTGAACGTGCGTTGGCTGATCAAAGACAGGGTGAGGCGTGGCTATAAAGCACATTTCCACCTCTGACTACTTATAAGCATTTCCGCAAATGGTATGTGTTGAGGACCGATCTGAGATCTCGTGCACAAGTGTGCTTACATTTGTTAACTAAGTTAAGTAGTTCATGACGTAAGCATGACTTATTGCATACGTAATAACCGGGACCGCAAGTACCAATCACTTTTTTCTTTGACAATTTTAGCACTTTTCCTTTCAGTACAAATGTATACAATGTACAACACTGTGATTTTTGGTATCAGTTTTACCACCTAATTTAGCAATGCTGTGATGCAATCAGAAAGTATTTTCGACTTAAAATGCATAGATGTCCTCTCGATGTATTGAAATTCTGGATATGATTGATTCTGACTGAATTGATTTTGGTATCAGTTTTGATCACCTAATGTAGCAATGCTGTGCACAGGATTCTATGCTATCTGGTTTTGTTCATTAGTTTTACACTCCATAATACACATGTACGCACATACACCACATGCAGAGGTAGCCGCACACCACACCCTCCTCTCTCTACCCCCAAAATGTAAGTGACAGCTTATGCACATACAATTTCAACAGATTTTACTTTAACATTTTTTGTGAATGATTGGCAAAACTATTTAACTTGAATTGCGAAGTGCTGCACTTTAATATTAAATTACGTGACCAGGGAAGGGGTGCTAGCCGAACACCAGAAAATGCTCGCTTTGAAGACACCCACCAAAATAATTACGACATTACCATTACTGCCACACCCTCTTCAAATTTGCTTGTCTCGTCCCCAGACCCAAGTACGTAAGTAGCTTACGAAATGTCTGGGTACGAGACTAACAATTTCCTGCTCCAAAACAAGGAGAGTCAGACGTTAGGCTCATTTGACATATCCATCTGAAGAAGCATCTCAACGAGCTGGCGCTAGCCCGTGTTTCAAGCACCTCAATGTTGCTAACTGTCCCACGACTGATGCGGCGGCAATAACTCTGCAGTATTAATAAAATTAGCATTGTTGAGGTCAAAGCTTGTCTAGTGAAGTTTTATGAACATGCAAAACCCATTCCGTAAGTAAGGGGGACAAGGATAAGCTTTAGCCAACTTCCTGCGTCAGCACAGCACAGCCATCCTAATTTGTATATTCTCTAAGATGGGTGGAGTCCTCACTTACACGTAACTAGTTGCAAACTGATTATACTAGGTACTTAAATAAAAGTTTTCAGAACTCGTACATGTATTGTTCAATATATGAATAGCCGAACAAATTACAAAAGTTATAGCATTTCAAACTTTGTGTCACCAGTGACTGCACTCAATGCAAATTGAAAACTTCAATTGTAAATTATCTCAAGCCCTATTAAGATGCTTCTTCATCGATCAATAAAAATTTCGAATCTTATAAGGGGAATAGATTAATTCAATCTGTAGTGGCTCAGACTATACATATAACTATAAAAGAATATTTTAATTGTGACATAATTAACCATAATTGATCCTATTTTGTTCAAAACCATATTGGTTACAGTAAAGGGGTATAAATAGAAAAAGAGGAGACTTATGCTAGTATTATGTGTACCACCTTACTCTGCTGCAAAAACGTAGCTAAGCTTTTAAATGATCACACAATGAAATTTTGATTTCACACATAGCAATACACTTGTTTACATGTTCACGGTAATCTTTTTATGTGATTTGTACACTTTAACTGTTATTTTGAAGTCTGAACCAGCTATGTGGTCCTCTAGGTAAGTGTTGATGTATTCGTATTGAGTTCAAGCCTTCAAGTATAATCTTGTACAGCTTAAGGTATAATTGGCATGAGCACTTGTATACCTCTTTGGCCTGTGCCTGGCCAGCAGATTTCAGTATTGCACAATGAAACATAATGCACGCATGTTCACGGTCATTGAAAAGAGATTGCAATTGTGTTTTTTCATTTAGAAAGTCAAGATGGGAAGAGGTCTCAACTCTCATTCAAGTTTCTTCAAGTTTCATTTTACCTCAGTATCTCCCTCTCTTCCTTAACTACTTGTATCAACCCTTTATAGGAACACCAGATTTTGAAACCTTTTCACCTTCCCATACTGTGTCCCTCAGCATGTTTTGCTTACTTCCTAGATTGGCATTCATATTGGAGGCAATCAATGCATTATCTGCATATAGGGTTGTGACAGCTACTGGGATCAAAATCTAATAGATTAATAGATATGGTAATTGCTTCGATTTCACTCATTAATGAGAGGCGGGAAAATAATATTCGTGACACATGCATATCATGAACATATCAGAAGGCCGGAGGCCTAGCCATGTTACCTGATTGGTTGGGATTTGTCTTATTAGACGCAACTCCCACAAACGGAAGAGAACATATACACTGTTACATTACACTTACCAGCCTTCGCCCTTCTTTGAAAGCTGCAGTCTACTTGAGTATTACAATGCACATACCAATCATCCCAATGTCCTAATAAGGACCAGACCTACCCTAGCCAAGCTAGTATTATGCATTCAGCTACACCGTTATCAAACTGAATATCTCTGACTGTACTCAAATCACTGGTCTCAATAAAATAATTGAATATGAAATGTCACACTACACCCGAATGTTTCAGTTTCCAACTTCCACAAGGGTAGGTAAGAAATTCTTTGCTGAATTATATAAGGCAGCTAACAAAGAAGCTTATTGTGATGAAACTGAATTCATGAACTGTCCCTATCCAAAAATGATTCATTGGCTTACAGCAAAAGCCCTCGACATTAGATATCATGACAGGACTATATTTGTTATGTCTTTAGAGAATTAATTTAAAAATGAAATATTTACATTGAGCTGCTCCAGCCAGCCATGCATACTGGAGATATATTCACTACGTACATAAATGCATAGGTGAAGTCTGATTGCTCTAAACTATCCTGATACTAGAATTAATTATGTCCCTAGCTTAATTCAACATACCCCTGGCATGTAACCTGAGGACTTGATATTACACTTGCAGTGATTGTGCTCATGGTTCGTCAAAACAAAAGAAAAGGTAAAAGACAGACAAATCAAAATGTGACTTTCTGATAGCAGTGTGCACCTTGTGAACTCTTGAACAGTACAACCCAGCCCAGTCTGGGTTGAAACTATTATTGCTAAAATAATTAGGTGACAGTTTTATACAATTTCTGTAGAACATAATATTTTACTGTATACCATAGCCTTGAGAGATAGAATGCTACTCCATGTATGTTAACATGACCACTGCATCCTGCACTTCTACTGCACCCAAATGTTTTGCTCTCTGTATAACCTCAAGCCCCCCCTTTCATGCATCAATGTGCCCCTCCCCACCCAATGTACCTAAAAGTAGTTTTTCACACAACAAGTGTTACTCTCATAAAATAATGTATTTTTCTATAAATGTCTTAGTGAAAATGTCAAACAAGGACATCATTCTTCAGTTGAACTCCAATACAGGTTCTCTGCATTCACATGAACCATAGTCATTCAATGAAGGATTCACAGTCAAGCTAACTTTCATCGAAGGTAAAGTAACTGATTTATTGCATTTAATCATTTGGGAAACACGTTTCAAAATACCGTTACCTTTCAGTTGTACATAAAGATGATAAATAATGATACCCAAATAAACAACTAATGAAAGTCCTCCACTGATTATTAGGATCTTCACTCCATCATTGTTATTGCATTGGAAATATATGAGAGTGCAGGATAAAACGATTAAATTGATTAGAAAAAAATTCTCCAAAATACATAGAGGCCAGTACTTGTAGACAGACAGTCTGTTTGTTATTATGGCATAAAAGCACAAAACCAGTGCGATTGTCAGGAGGTTTGCATTGTAATTATTCCCTTCATTAGTGATGAACACAAGGTATAGAACCACTCTCACCATCAGAAGTACTCCAGGCCAGTAACAGTACTGGTCCTTGAACGGAGCTTGGTATGCATCAAGGAATGGCTTTAGTTTATTAATCCAAGAGAATACCTTCCAGTGTGATTTTGCCTGTATCCATGGAGCTAGCAACAAAATGAGAGTGTAGGGAATGAGAAATGCAACTGTTACTAAGATGCCAGCTACTAAAAGCCATGTGTGTTCTCCTTGTGCATACAAAACAGTGCCATCAGCAAGCCATACTGGTGGATTTTTGGCCGTAGAGTTACCAGCATCTATTTCAGTGAATGCAAGTACTGTGATGACAGTTTGTAGAATCTTAGTATATGAGAGCAGAATAAGAGTAGCTAACACTGCCACTGCATTTCGTCTACAAAGACGCGTTAGCAAGGAAGACCAACGACTTATAAAAATGAATGCTCCTACCAGAAGAAGGATGTATGCTGGAAACACAAACTGAAGCCAGGTTTTTACCATTGTATTCATACGATTATAGAAACATGTTTCAATACCCAGGTCTAAGTTAAACCAAGATATGAATGTAAACATTCTTGTATACGAAAAGGGAAAGCGATTGACAATACTCGGTGTGATAATGTTAGCATACAATATAAGACCATTGATCGTGCCAACAGAGACGGTAAAGTTTAGAAGAAAGAGCAGCGCAACCAAAGCGACACCCATGATGGAAAAGGGTACAAGAAGCCAAAGCTTATCTGCACATGGCACACACCTATTACTACCAAACACTGAACTCATTTTGGGCTTACATCCTCCACATATGACTCCCGTGCGATTGTAGTTGCATTGATTGTCTTGTTCATCACTTATCCTGAAGGTTATGCTTGATGAATTGCAGTAATCATAAGGGCAGTGGAGGTGAACTGCCAAAGATGTATTCGATGAGCTGTTGCCTATCCATATGGTGTTATTTCTGATGACAGTTGAGGTTTGTACATCATTGGCTATGTGATACTTGACAAGTATATCTTCTGCAGAACAAATTGACAATCCATCACTCCAATTTCTAAATCCAAATGGACATTGGTTAATGTTAATTATAACATGGTATGGAATTAAATCATAATTTCCCAGGTATGCGTGTGTTAGAACAAGGCTGAGTAACATACCATATGCCTTGTTGCTGTTTCCTGTCACTAAGTAGGTATAGTTGGTACAATACTGATGAGTGGGCTGTATATCTGTGGTCTTTAGTGATGGAGCTGTGCAGTTAGTAACACCACAATTGATATTTGGATTGGGACAGCTCATTAGATCACACTTCAAATATGTAACGATGTCAGGTGATGCTCCATACAACTGACCAATTGTAATTATCGAAATATTTACTTTTTTCCCTGGATATGCTGAAATGGGCAATGGAGTGTCAAACACAACACTGTCATTAGCACAGTGGAACACTCCAATTGCATCAGATGATATCATAGCTGACTGGTTCCCGTTATTTTGTCCAAGGGTTGTTGTTGCATAAAGGATATCTAACAATGAGGCATATGTATTTGGATCACAGTAGTGAGGAGCTGTTGAACAGTCGAAATTGCATTGAGCAACATTGCCACCATAGAGAACATTGCCAGCTATTCCTGCAGAGCTGTTATCGATGAAGATCTGTATTCCAGAAGAGCTTACATTGCCATCAGGATCATCAAATGTAAGTCTGCATTTTTTACGTAAGGGGTCATCTATATATATGGCACCTCCCTTTCCCAGTGCTGTATTATTGAGAAATGTAATATTTGCCATAGCTTGAAAATTAACAGTGGAAAGATATAAAGAAAGCGCTCCTCCATTGAAAGGTGTAAAATTGTTAGTGAAAGAAACATTACCTCTTAACTGCAGCGAACTGTAGTACATGCTTACAGCAGTTGTCTGGCAATTTGTAAACTGGCTATCCTCAACTTCTAAATTAGCGTTATTTACCTCCATATTAGCACCATTGAAAGTGCAATTTGAAACAGAAACATTAACATCAACACTAACTATACCACCAATACAATTCATAGTTTGCAAGGAAGAATTGATGATAGAAATGATCCCATTTCTATAAAAAAAGAGCAAACCAAATATTTGACTGTCTATCACTTGCAAAGATCTGACACTGAAAACTGAAACACTGTAACTAGAGGAACAGTATGGTGAGAAAATGCACCCATTAAATGAAATAAAACTCGCATTCTCATATTCCAGTGCTGGATGATCAACAGTGTGATAAAAGCAACTGCCATCAGATGGACTTATCCCTTTGGTACTACTAGCATTTAAAAGAGATATTGTACTGCCTTTATATGCCTCCTGAAAGTTAAAGTTTGCACCAATCAAAGCCTGATTCCTATATGACACGGTATTGGTGATATTGATGGGTACAGAATGTGATAAATCCAAACACAATACTCCAAGTCCAGTACCCATTCTTCTAGCAATAGGTGGTGTAAAGCTGCTTGATGCATTATACACACTCAATGAAATAGAATCATCCACACCCAAGGTAAATAAACATGTATTTATGTTCAAACTAAAGATCTGGGAACTGTTTTTTAAATGGTTATATATAAATATAGCATTCCCTCCTGGATAGCGTATCAACCCATCATTAGCAGTAGTCACATAGATGACTGAAGGCGTTGCACATGAGCCATCATTACAGAGAATATTTTGATAATAATACTTTGTCAGCTGAGTGTTTTTCACATATTGATTGTTGCCAACAAATGATGAACCAACCAGTTGAGAATATCCCAGCATGTTTATTCCCACAACACCATACCCTGTGCTGTTCTGGACAGAGGTGTTTCCAAAAATCAGGTTGGTGATATGGATCATTAGAATAGCTACACTGCTGATGTTAGGGAATGATTCTACTCCTTGTATGGGCATAATCGTCACATTTGTACCACAATTCTGTATTGTTATGCTTAGTAGTTTTAGATCAGTTATGTTGCTAAAGATGAAGGCAAAAGGGCTGTTACATTCAATAACAGATGAGGATTGAAGGAATGTAATGTTTTGGTCATCTTCGTATGATGTAAAATTGTATTCATTTACTTTGTCTCGGAGTGAGTGTTGCACAAGACCCCCGAGACCAATCAAAGATATATTGGAGCCATTCTCTATCCTCAGCATTGGAATCTCCACCAGGTCAATTATGTGGGTACCATTGAGGAAGCAAAAGATCGTGTTTGATGTGAAGGAAGAATGCTTGATGTAAGTGCTGATGTCACAGCATGGGATTGGAGAATTCAAGCAAGTATCATTGGTGATGTCTGGTGTGACCATGTGGCTACAGTGGAGTGCTGAGCTTTCATTGCTTGTGCATATGGCATCTGTTGCAATGATGTGCAATGCAACCAGGCATACCATGCCCAGGTGTACCTTTAGTATCATCCTTGTGTTGCTAAGGAGACTGAAAAATTATCAGCTGGGGATAGGGTGAGGCAAAAATAGGGTAAGAACAGAATTTTCACATCCTGTATCATTTGCGTTATGAAATTAATCATGTAGAAGAAGAATATCACACCTAAATAAACATACACTGCATCAACCCATTATTTTGAATTTAATTTAACGAGGACACAAAAAACCAAGCACACTGGCCGTGCATAAAACCAACTAGCATCAGGCTGTCTTGAACTGAGTCAGGTTATTGGGGGAAGGTACAATTAGTGATTTCGAATCTCTAGGGTGCTTTCGAAACCAGTAAGTTCAAGATTTTCCCACCCTGGGTTTGAGTATCCAGTGTGGAAAGGCTTACAATTCCCCTGAATTCCTCAAACAAAATCCAAGACTACTGGTTGGGAATTTCAAGGTGGGACATAACTTTTTCTTTATTAGTCATTAGTTGGGCATGGTCCGATCTTAGCGTCCAGTAAAGTCGAGTACCAAACCTATACCAGATTTGTTCTGGTGTATTATGCAACTGGTCCATGAATTTGGGCTTATTAGATTGGGTGATCTTGAATTAGCCCAAGAATTAGATCTCACTTCGTCTTTCATGAACTCCACACAGGGAGAGTCAACCACGACAATGGAATAGCCCCAGTCTATCTTGGATGTTTATCAAATGCCACTGGCAAGCAGCAATCCGTGGGAGAACGGCAAAATCTGTGCCTGCCTTCAACTATAGCCACATTGAGCTGGCTCGTACAGTAAAAAAAACGCGTCAAATCAATTATTGATTCACAATTGATTTTACATTGAAATCATGCCTTGATTTAAAAATTGATTTCAAATCTGCTGTAAAATCAATAATTGATTCAACTGCTGTGATCGATAGAAGGGTAACCTGACCCGCCTAACCATCTCGGTTATGCATCTATTAATGTCAACCCACCCTCCCCCGTACTGGACAGGGTCAGAGATATCATGGGTTTTAAGGAGTTTGAATACATACGGGCATTTGACATGAAATTTATAAAGTTTGATAGTCAAATCGCCCCCAGGTCGGGCAGTTTGAACTAATACAATTTCAATATTTCTCACCTAAGCCCATACGGTTAAGGGGAAGGGGGGGGGGGGGGGGGGGGGGGGGGGGGGGGGGGGAAGGGGGGGCTGTTGTTTGACATTGATAGGTGCATTACACACAGCCTAACAGCTGCACATCGAATAAATAAACACTTAGGCACGCTAATCATTTCCCGCATCCATATGCTGCACTCTGATTGGACAAACAAAGCAAGAACTATAAACAAATAGGTCGGGCCACGCCCAACTAACAGATTCCGAATTACACGTTGTATGATTATTCCGTTCGATTGGTTGTGTCCAACATTCGTATGTGAATAACTGGCAAGCAGACTGCGACACTAATACATGCCAATCAACTGTGTGCGTTAATTAGTCTCGTACCCAGACCCACATCGCAGCTGCGGATGGGTTACATCACCGCTACGCGAGTAGCCTAGAAAAATTTTATTCTATTTTTTATTCTATTTGCAGGTTTCTAGGGATAATAGCTGAGCGTATTATTCTACATACGGCGTGATTATTACCCAATGCTGAACAGCTATTTTTATAAATTGACTATAATCTCATTTCAGTTAAGCCACTTACACTTTAAATACATAAATTATACTAGCGTCCACCTCTATTTTATTCATAGAATAAAGCTACAAATTTTTTACCATTTATGTATCCCCGCATTCGCACCTGCCTTAGTTCCGCTACAGCTTTCGCTCTTAACATTTCGTTTGGGATTCTATCTGTAGTGTGATGCTGTATACAATATCTGTGCACTGGATGCCTCAAAGAAACGTGGTTTTCACGTTATTCTAAGTTAAAGTTTTTTATTCTATTCTAGGGGTAGTGGGTTCTGGTGTCCTCCTGTCTATCCAGTTATTGCATAATACTTACATTCCAACGTCGGGAGGAATGCAATTACGTATGTATGAATAATATTATCTTTAGCAAGAACGCAATTAGTTGTTAACCGTTTAATTAGAAACGTGTGTCATGGATAATTGCTAGTGTGTGGTGCAAATACATTGTTGGAGAAAAAGAGCCGCTCCCTTCTCAGTACAGCGGTATCTTCCCTTATTAAAGAAGCAATTACCAGCAACGACCGTAACTTGGATAGCCGTTAAACTGATAAGGGGAGATACGACTATAACGATGCTTCGCTTTGTGCTATTCCTCGTCAAATACCCATGGCAGAACGCCGTAACAAAAAGACTTCCCATACCCTGTTGGTAAGCTTACGAACGTGTCCCGACCACGGACCACGTCTTCGATACTCAGAACTATTCGTCCTTAACTTTGGCATGCACCATACGTTCACCCGCCGACTGAATCGCACGTACATCATCCATCTCTAGCCTTACCGCCATAACAGATAACTTCGATTGATAACTAGAGTATGCAATTAGCGCATACCTCAGTAATTACGTTTGTGGTTAACTATTTTAATAAATTGTTTAATAAAATCACTGGTTAGCCATGAATTTTTAATAAATTGATTATTTATCCGACCTGGCAGGCCGGGCCTTTCAGGCCGGCCGGTCACAGGCCGGACCCCGGCCTGACTTTCGGCAACCCCTGCGCGGAAGACGCAAATTTGCGTACGCAGCTTGGCCGTGTATAGCATGACATTGCCAGTGTGTATAGAGACAGCCGTAAACGAATGATTGTTATAACAACAGGGTCTGTGCAAAAGTTAAAATAGCTATATCTTACAGTCTTCATGTAGGTGAGGGATGCAGCGCATGATAACTGCACACTCAGCGCACATACACGGATATCAACACATTACTATATACGTCAGTACATTCAGCGTTTGCTACCAACGCATCCCTAAGTATACTCAGCGTACAACCATATATGCACCCACACACAACACAAAGTCCACTCAGCGTACAGCTACGCGCTACCAGCTACATACATATAACTACATACGTATTGCTCAATCAGAGACATTATATACAAATGATCATCTCTGTCTCAAAAGAGTTGCGTCGATCACAACCACTGCAAAACGAAACTTCACAAGATCACAAAAAATAGTCTCTCTGAAATATTCCACGCCATGCATGCGGTACATACAGTATGAACGTATTCTGATACCATGCACGAAAAATAATAAACATGTTACAATTCCGCGTATAATCGGTTAATTGGCCTGTATTAGTGTCTGCCCAATCACTAAGAAGTGTTGTCTCGTGAGAGACTTGGAATTAGACTATTAGTAGCTATAGCACTGCAGGTAAACTGCTCGCCAGTTATTCACATACCCTAAATATGAATTGATACACAACACAAAGACATTATTTCTGCCCAAAGCTAGTCTGACCAGAGGGTCAGACTAGACCAGAGCGTGTACATGACGATTTAACAGAGTAAATTAGGATTGTCGCAGTGTTGGTACTTGACCAGATAGCGGTGTGCAATCGGCTACATGCATAACCCAACCAAACGCACTACAATGCTGATAAAAAATGTGCTTACCAGTACTGAAAGTTGCACTCTACTTGAGCACTACAATGTGCGACGAGATTTTCATGGGCGTACGACAACAACAGGAAACATTAATTATTCAGGGCGTACTTTGTAAACTATTTAGATTATTGTCCGATATTGATGTAACTTCTCATGTTTGTCTTTGATTTCTACCATTTCTCCTGACAATAACCTAAATAGTTTACAAAGTACGCCCTGAATAATTAATGTTTCCTGATCTCGCATCTTTTCCTTCATTTAGCTAGTTGGGGGTGTGCTTGACATCAAATCGAAGCCCAATTCAAGTAAAGCTCGCAAAGTGCTATTATCTTTTTTGTGGGTAGTGGTGAAAGGGTTAAATTAACATACGTTTAAGCACAGACTGCAAAAGTTCAGATCGATACTCACTTTTTTTCAGGCGCGGATCCAGAAAAGGGATCTGGAGACCCGACTGATGGTTGCAACCATCAGTCGGGTCCCCAGACTACCCCCTAACGATATCCTCGTACCCAGGTAATCGTTGCTGAATGTACGCTGTGTAACTGATAGTTGCATCATGAATAGTTCAGCCAATTAATGTATAAAAAGAGCCACAGCAGATGCATAGATGCATGAACTGCGGTATTACCCTTAGGTATAGTATGGTAATTCTTTCATTCAGATATGCCCCCTAGTCATCGCTACATGTAATACACCGCGAGCCTGCATGAGAACCTACGCGTGCATCCAGAAAGATTTCGAAGACAGATAGGCACATCTCTTGGGATTGGTTTAGAAAATTCTACTTCATAACTGATTCGAACTCACACGATGCAGCTTCGTTTAAAATGTATGACGCATACTATATGCATGGGACGAGGACAGATTTAATGCCGGCTTTCCGACATGTTACTTGCATGTACTTTTGAAGATATGAACATTGATACTATAATTGATTACTATACCCGAAAATAATGATCGCCTTCTTCCTGAAGAGCCCGATGGCAGATCACTGAGTTTTAATGATTCCGCCACGTCTTCAGTTTTGACGAATTCATTTTGTATCATAATGATTATGTATGTGTTCTTTGGCTTTCTGTCTGTTCAATACTTTACTCTGAATAAGTAGATTTTTAAAGCTGACGAATACAGAGATTTTTTGCGAGGGAGGGGGGGGGGGTTATATATTTGACGTTGGCGTAGCTGGAAGTATCGTTAAAGTAATGCATTTAACATTGGGTTTGTCATGGCCCTCCCCCGAATTCGCCACTGTAATGGGTTTCTTAGCCTATGCCAGAATTCGTGCGTTTTTAGCGAAAGCCATTTCACAGTTCACAGCCGTATGCTACTCACGTGCATTTTTACTGTTTTGCCGATTTCTTAATTCTCAATGGCAAAAAAATGGGTCGAATCAATTTTTGATATTTAAATCCTCTGTAAGCATTGTATGATTGAACATTAAAATAAGACTTACTGTTCGATCACAAACTGAATCTACGCGTTTGTTTTTCCTGTGGAAGCTCTTGATGGCATGCGCGGTCTATTAAATAGAAAGATCGAGGTGTTGGTTGTCACATGTGCATGAATGACTTGAGCAAGGTATGTTCACACCAAGGCCGCTGCACTTTATCAGGTGTTGTAGCGCTGCAGTCATATGGAGGGGGTCGCACTCAGAAAACTGCATCAGAATTGTGAGGAACTTTGCGCTCATGAACATCTTCTGCATCATTTTTATTTCTGTCTTAGCTTGTTACTGATAGTAGGGTGAGCAAAGTGCTTAAAGATTAGAGGGCTGCACTATACATTTGTATACATGGTTCATGCATATCTTTATTGCACTGCATCCATGTATAGTACCTTAAGAATTTTGTGTCTTTGTTCCATTGAAAATTTGTTCTGAATCCGCCACACAAAGTTTTGCCAGTGTGTCATCAGCCTCAAAGCATGACAACACATACATATTTTGGAGTGTGTAAGTAGGCATTCACAAATTGAAAATTCCTTTTGAAATAGTCACCAGCCTTGTCACCACTCAGCTTGATCCAATTACTGGGTACAATGAATGCATGTCCCGAAGTAAGAGCAATTACATTTATGCTATTTAACACACAATCTGCTCTCTACCGCATGCACATCTCATTCTGTCCAAGAGTTGGATGACCTTCCCATTGTGGCTGGGAGCATAGGCATGAGCTGCACTTCACCACTATCAGTCAGCTTGAACGTGAACAGAGCAAGCTCTATATATACCTCCAAGTTATGTCCTATGATGCAGCTCTTTGCTGAGGGCATGCAGTGGTGGGGGACACAAGTGAATATATGTAAGAGGAGGTGCAGAAGAAGTGCCCCCACCCACGCAGCTAGGGAGTCAACAACTTTTAGTTCCCTCTTACATGAGGCACACAGCACCATCACTCATTCAGCAGTTAGTTACCAGATATCTGAGCTAGGGGCCATTTCTTCCATTGTTTCTTTTTTTTATGAAACATATTTAGCCAAACTCTCTACCAAAATGTTTTGCAATGTTTGATTGTAGCGTTCATCAAGCATTTGCCTACACATTAAAGTTTGGTACATGTCATTATATGCCCAAATATTTTGAACAAGATATATATCATAAAGTACGCCTGTACTAAGCCCCCTATGAACATAATGACAACTTTTTAAATGACTATGCATGTCTCTCCAGAACCATATACAAGCTGGCACTTTCCTTTTTCAAACTCAAGTCATACAACAATTTCTTTACTAAAATTTGCTTTGCTACCACATGCTTCAGTACTAGTGATGTTTTATAAATAGCCTGGTTCAGGAGCTTAGCATACGTACTTTATAGTATTGGCATGAACACAATATGTATGCAATAAAACTGTATCAATCAATAATAGTGCCGTCACTTAACAGTTAGATCAAAATAATGTATCACAAATTGTTAAGCACATAAGTGCTATAAATTTCATGCATGCGTATCATCTAATGCAAAATATTATTTAAAGAGCACATACAAATAGTCTACAGGAAAAGAAAAGCTATCATTTAATGCATGTTAAATCTTGTGTACCAACCTGGGGATGATAGGTGTGATGAACCATCTTTTCATCCCTAGTATCTCATCATTTAGTTTGTTGTCAAACCCTCTACCATTGTCTGACACCACAACACGTGAAAGACCCATGCACATGAAAATCTGAAATGCATATAATAGTGCATTAAGTTATGTCAATTTACATTATGTAACTAGCCTTAAACAGTGCAGTTGAAATTGTGACGGTGCTGTTGTTGATAGTTGGAATGGCTACCCAGTGAAGAAGTCACTAACAGTTAAGATGTACTTGCTGCCATCCTCAGCTTCGGGGTTTGATAGGGCCAATAAAGTGTATGCCAAGCATGAGCCAAGGAGCTTTGACTAAAATGAGATGTAATTCATGGACTCCAGTTGTTACCTTGCGATTCATCCTTTGGCACACATTGCAATTTGATATCTAAAGTAATATTGAACACAAATACGCATGTATTATACAAGCGCATTTAATATGAATAAATACTGGAAAGAAGAACAATACAGCCATGCAGAGATTAATAACATCTTTGACCATCCGATGCCACATGAAGCGCTCTTTAATTTGGAAAATGGTTCTGCTTTTTCCCATGTGGCCAGAAGTGGGGTCAATGTGGCAGGAAAAAGCAATTTTGCGCTGCTCTCTGGTATTCTGAATGTACTTCAGTAAAACTTCTCCCTATATCAGTATAGATTTAGAAAAGAAGTAATATATATTATGGTATTTAATGTGCCGAAACTACCAATACTTGCCTTGACCTACTTTTTTTTGCCTGTACAATAGCTCTCCTTTATTCGACACCGAAAACTTCAGGGCTTTTTTTCATATCGTTCACTTTTCTCCCTTGAAGCTCCGGCATCACCATATTTGCCACTGACAAGATACTCGTACACTTCGTCAACAAGATCCACAACGTCGATCTGAAGATCCTTACATCCGAAAAGATATTCAGATAACACTTTGATTGGATACGTGGGGTGCACGCAGGCACTAGTAAAGACAAGGACCAAAACTTTCAGACCAAGTCCGAAATTTTGGCCCGCGCGGACCGAGGACCAAATTTTTCGGCGGACCGTACGACACGGTAGTAGCTGTACTGTAGTAGGCTACTGTGGACCCGGCATGCATGCATGCATAAGCTACCTAGAGCGCTCACGTGCCTCACTTCCTGTGCATGATACGCTACACCGCATTAAAAGTCGGCATATCTCTATGCAACCAGAAACTCAAGTAGTTCTTTCTCAGTCCACCTAAATGCTACAAACACTACAGCTACAGATTAGAATCATTTGAACGTGTAGCTAGTGGTTTATTTGGCCAATCGCAGACAACAAGGCGGTTAATCTTACATTCATGATCAGATGCGTATACGTTGAAGTTTTTAGTTCTGTACAAGTATATTTTATTTTACATTGAAAGCAAATCACAATTTTTTATGAAATAAGAATGAATACAATTGAATGCAAAAGGTTGATCCCCACCCCACCCCGCCCCGCCCCCCACCGGCTATAAAATCCTGGATACAGTCGCGGCTCGGTACAGTGAAAAACTAGTGACTTCGTCGCATTTTTGCGGTCCCACAATTTCAGTACATTAGTAACCTCCACGCGGTTGCGATTACGCACGGTCTAAACTATAACTGCCAATGCTAAAAAAAAAAAAAAAAAAAAATCGGTCACATGGCCTACGATGCAACTTCACCGCGTCCCCTCGTGATGCGTGGGTGGTGTTTTACTTTCAAGAGTGTGTGCTGCTATGCTGCGTAACGGTATGCACTCGCGCATTGATAGAAATAGCGCAAGAGTCAAGAATACGTGCAGCTACCGTGAATGATACCATTGAAGTAAAACTGCCATGAGCACGTTTGAAACATGAGCATATATATGTCTACGTGTGTGTGTGTGCAGTCTGTCGCAGGTATGCTGGGCTAATCATGTCATCAATTCATTGCCTGTCGTCTAGGCCTACCACACGATTTTCGGTAAGCGCGCGCTAATATTGGCGTATCTTTAACTTCAGTTCAGTGGCGTTTGTGTCCAAATATTTTAGTTCAGTGTATTGCGTGAAGCAAGACTTCTTTCTGAAGACAGCACGCGGTCTTCGGGTGAGTCCAAACGACAACGTAAAACACCACCCACGCATCACGAGGAGACGCAGTGAAGTTGCAACATAGGCAATGTGACCGAAATTGCATTGACAGTTTGTTTTTTCGCTGTACCGAGCCGCGACTGTACACACCTTTTCAATTCTCTATTTACGTAGTTTTTTAATATGCGAATGACAGCATTCATATAAAGGTTTTTACGTTGCTTCAATGGTTTTTACATAAAGTACTTACAAAGTTGGTGGGGGGTTTTATGAGCTTCGTGTACGCCATTTATACTATATACCTTATTTCTTTAGTCAGCTTACAAATGATTTTGACAAAACATAAGCAATCAATAAAAAGTATGCATTTATACCACATTATTTGTTAAAGCTGCATGTGCATGGATAACATATCAAACAACTCCTTTCCATTTGCCTCCATTCTTCAGCTGTACTCCAATAAGGGTTCTCTGTATTCATATGAACCATAGTTAAGTGTACGCCCTCGATCAGATTCAACAACCAAACCAACTGGCACAGAAGGTGAAATAACTGGTCTGTCACTTTTAAACATTATAGAAACATATTTCAGAAAACTTTGACCTCTCAGTTGCACATAAAGATGATAAATAATTATGCACAGGAGAACAAATAATGAAATTCCTCCACTGCTTATTAAAATCTTCACTCCATCACTGCTATTGCTTGGTGAATCTTTTATGTACAGGAGAGTGCAAGACAAAAAGATTAAATTGATTAGAAAATAACTCTCCAAAATGCTCAGTGGCCAATACTTGTAGACAGACAGTCTGCTAGTTATAAAAACATAGCAAGATAAAACCAAGGCGATTGTTAGAAGGTTTGCATTGTAATCATTCCCTTCATTAATGATGAACACAAGGTATAGAACCACTCTCACCATCAGAAGTACTCCAGGCCAGTAACAGTACTGGTCCTTGAACGGGGCTTGGTATGCATCAAGGAATGGCTTTAGTTTATTAATCCAGGAGAATACATTCCAGTGTGATTTTGCCTGTATCCATGGAGCTAGCAACAAAATGAGAGTGTAGGGAATGAGAAATGCAACTGTTACTAAGACGCCAGCTACTAAAAGCCATGCGTGCTCTCCTTGTGCATACAAAACAGTGCCATCAGCAAGCCATACTGGTGGATTGTTGGCCGTAGAGTTACCAGCATCTATTTCAGTGAATGCAAATACTGTGATGACAGTTTGTAGAATCTTAGTATATGAGAGCAGAATAAGAGTAGCTAACACTGCCACTGCATTTCGTCTACAAAGATGTGTTAGCAAGGAAGACCAACGGCTTATAAAAATGAATGCTCCTACCAGAAGAAGGATGTATGCTGGAAACACAAACTGAAGCCAGGTTTTTACAATTGTATTCATGCCATTATAGAAACATGTTTCAATACCCAGGTCTAAGTTGAACCAAGATATGAATGTAAACATTCTTGTATATGAAAAGGGAAAGCGGTTGACAATACTCGGTGTGATAATGTTAGCATACAATATAAGACCATTGATTGTGCCAACAGAGACGGTAAAGTTTAGAAGAAAGAGCAGTGCAACCAAAGCGACACCCATGATGGAAAAGGGTACAAGAAGCCAAAGCTTATCAGCACATGGCACACACCTATTACTACCAAACACTGAACTCATGCTGGTCTTACATCTTCCACATAAGACTCCCGTGCGATTGTAGTTGCACTGATTGTCTTGTTCATCAGTTATCCTGAAGGTTATGCTGGATGGATTGCAGTAATCATAAGGGCAGTGGAGGTGAACTGCCAAAGATGTATTCGATGAGCTGTTGCCTATCCACATGGTGTTATTTCTGAGGACAGTTGAGGTTTGTACATCATTGGCTATGTGATAATTGACAAGTATATCTTCTGCAGAACAAATAGACATGATATCACTCCAATTTCTAAATCCGAATGGACATTGGTTAATGTTAACAGTGACTTGGTATGGAGAGATATCGATTTTTCCAAGGTACGCACTTGCTAGGATAAGATTGAGCAACATACTGTATGTCTTGTTCCAATTTCCTGTCACAAGATAGGTATAATTGGTACAATACAGATGAGTGGGCTGTAAATCAGTGGTCTTTAGTGATGGAGTTGTGCAGTTCGCATTGGTATTGGGAATGAGACAGGTCAAATATGTAACGATGTCAGGTGATGCTCCATGCAACTGACCAATTGTAATTATCGAAATATTTACTTTTTTCCCTGGATATGCTGAAATGGGCAATGGAGTGTCAAACACAGCACTGTCATTTACACAGTGAAACACTCCAGTTGCATCAGATGATATCATAGCTGACTGGTTCCCGTTATTTTGTCCAAGGGTTGCTGTTGCATAAAGGATATCTAACAATGAGATATATGTATTTGGATCACAGTAGTGAGGAGCTGTTGAACAGTCGAAATTGCATTCTTCAACATTGCCACCATAGAGAACATTGCCAGCTATTCCTGCAGAGCTGTTATCAATGAAGATCTGTATTCCAGGAGAGGTCAAATTGCCATTGGGATCATCAAATGTAAGACTGCATTTTGTGATGAATGGTTCATCAGTAATATATATGGCACCTCCCTTCTCTAGTGCAGAATTGTTGAGAAATGTAATATTTGCCGGAGCATAAAAAATAACAGTGGAAAGAAGTAAATAAAGTGCTCCCCCATTTAAAGTTGCAGAATTGTAAGTAAACGAAACACTACCTCTTAACTGCAGCAAACTATAGAGCAGGCTTATAGCAGTTGTCTGGCAGTTTGTAAACAAGCTATCAGCAACATCTGCAGTACCACGACTTGAAATCAAACCAGCCCCATTGAAACTACAGTTTGAGACACCAACATTATAGTACATCATTTTTATCCCACCGATACAATTTTCAGTCTGTAGGATAGTACTGTTGACTAAAATAGTCCCATTTCTACAACAGGCATTTAGCTGACCAAATATTCGGCATTCTATCACTTGTAAAGATCTGACATTTTGGACATCGATGCTGCCACCAGACAAGCAGCCTGATGAAAAATTGCATCCATAAAATGTAATAGAACTAGCTGTGTCATAGCTCAATGCTGGATGATCAACACTGTAGTAAAAGGCACCACCAATCCATGGACTTATCCCTCTGGTGCTACTAACATTCGAAAGGGAGATTATACTGCTTTCATATGTTTCTTGAAAGTTAAAGTTTGCACCCATTCCTGCCTGATTCCTGTATGACACGGTGTTGATGATGTTAATGGGTACAGCATATGATGACCCTAGAAACAGCAAGACTCCAAGCCCAGTACCCATTATTCTATCACCAGATGGTACGTAATTAGATTCAGACAATGCAATAGAATCATCCACACCCAAGGCAAATAAGCATGATTCTATTTCCAAACTAGAGGTCTGGGACATTTTTAAATTGTTATAGATAAAGATAGCATTCCCTCCTGGATAGTTTATATTTACATCAGTAGCAGTAGTCACATAAATGACTGAAGGTGTTGCACACGAGCCATCGTTGCAGAAAATATTTTGATAGGAATGTTTCCTTAGCTTAGTATTTTTTATGTATTGATTGTTGCCTATAAATGATGAGCCAATCAGTTGAGAATATTCTAGCATGTTTATTCCCACAAAACCATATCCTGTGCTGTTCTGCACGGAGTTGTTTTCAAAAGTCAAATCAGTGATATGGATCATTAGAATAGCTACACTGCTGATGTTAGGAAATGAGTCATTTCCTTGTATGGGCATAATGATACTTGTTACAATTCCGCCACAATTCTGTATTGTCAAGTTCTGTAAAACTAGGTTTGTTACATCGTTAAATATAAAGGCAAAAGAGCTTTTACATTGAATAACAGATGGGGATTGAAAGAAAGTGATGTTTTGGTCATCTTCATGCAATGTAAAATTGTATTCATTTACTTTGTCTTGGAGTGAGTGATGCATAAGACTCCCGAGACCAATCAAAGATATATTGGAGACATTCTCTATCCTCAGCATTGGAATCTCCACTAGGTCAATTATGTGGGTACCATTGAGGAAGCAAAAGGTAGTGTTTGATGTGAAGGAAGAATACTTGATGTAAGTGCCGATGTCACAGCATGGGATTGAAGAATTCAAGCAAGTATCATTGGTGATGTCTGGTGTGACCATGTGGCTACAGTGGAGTGCTGAGCTTTCATTGCTTGTGCATATGGCATCCGTTGCAATGATGTGCAATGCAACCAGGCATACCATGCCCAGGTGTACCTTTAGTATCATCCTTGTGTTGCTAAGGAGACTGAAAACAATAAAAAAATAATAATAATTGTCTAAGTTATTATTACATACAATATTAATGCATGGGTACACATAATAATTATGCAAGTAATCTGACTACTCATGCTTGAATAGAGAGATACAGTCCTAGACAGGATAGCTCTGGTGTTAGCTCAAATGAGAGCCAGGCTGAGCCTACCATATAAAAGATTGGAAAGATTCACCCTCCCACCCTCCAGGGCCATGCTTAAACCAGGTCCTAGCTTGGTATGGACATAAACTGGTTGTGGCTTTGGAAAGGGACCAGCCCATTCTCACTGCAAGGCGATTTGCTATCCGAGACAAACATCGCCTGGCCTCTGCTTCCCAACATCCGTACGTTTCAATAATAATAATAATAATAATAATAATCGAAGAGCCATCAGGTGGTGGCTAGGCTTGAACACATCAACTGCTTCTTCTTGCCCCTTCTGCCCTGGAGCTGTACTTGACCCTCTTGGTCACCATGCAACCTCGTGCCGGCATGGTGGAGATGTGGACACCCGTCATAACCACCTCAGGGACACCTTTGCCGAATTCTGCCACTGAGCTCACCTGTCTGTAAGGGTTGAAGTAGGATATGGCCTATCTGGAGATCACATCAACACACGTCCAGCTGATGTGTTGGTTCAAGGTTGGGATAGAGGCAAGCCTGCTGCCTTTGATATAACGGACACTTCACCCCTCACTCCCGCCACGTTAAGAGATGTCTCAGGGGCAGCAGCCCGTGCTGCAGAATGTAGAGAACATTCCACCAATGATGCCAGGTGTCAGGAGCTGGGGTGGGTGTGCATTCCACTGGCAGTAGAGACCTTTGGGCATTGGGGGAAAGAGGCCCAAAACGTTTTCTCACGTCTAGCATCTTTACTGTCCATCCACCAAGGTCGCCCCAAATCTGTTGCCCTGTTTGACATCTACAGCAGAATGAACATGTGTTTAGTTAGATCGGTATCCAGGGCCATCATGGGCAGGGTAGTAGTCCTTTAGGGCATTTGTGTGTAGTGTGGTGTAGAGAGTTCTTTGTTCTTGTGTATGTTCAAACTGTGATTAGGACCATTTAGTGTTGTATATGTATATGTATTTCTGTGTTTGTATATTCCAATAATTATTATTAAAAATAATCATAATAATAAATGGAGAGTGCATGGGGAATGTGCAAGACAAACGCATAAGTACTGTTCTGTAACTCCAAAACATTTATACTTGTTATACATTTTATGCTACATATGGCATGGGGATAACAAATCAAATCAATTCATTTTAATTCTTAAAAATATTCCAGGTAATTGCGAACAAGAAAGTATTGGAATGCACTTTTAACTATCTGGAAATAATGATTTACACAAAGACACAAATTAATCTCTCTGAGGCATGATTTGAATTTTTTAAGTGTGGGTGCAGGTACAGCTTCACAAAACCTTTATGCATGATAAAAGAAATAAATAGTACCAAATTCAAGGTGAGGCAGTGGTGACTTGAGTCTACATGGATAACCACTAGTGGAATGTAGGTTTGCATATCAAGATTGACGCGCATGTACACTGTTGTAGATTCAAAAACACTCAACAATTCTCAACAAACTGTCGATTTAGGTCTCTAAGCCAGGTAGCATACATAGGTCATGTATGAGTATACTGCAGGATTACAAATAGTCTTTTTTTTTGTGTAAGAAACATTGTATATTTGCATGCTGATATCTTTGTCCGCTTGAGATTTAAGTGTTACCACCAATAAAACATTTTGAATCGCTCCACCATGCAATTCTTATATTCGGTATTAAAAACTTATATGTGTGGGCGGAGGCCTTCGTCGCCACTGACTTCTGTTATGGGCTATTTTCCAATACGGTCTCTATATAGAGATTGTAGGAGGTAGTATAGTGACCGTTTACATTGTGGACCCTTGTTTCGAGTTTTTGTATGCTGTATTATAGTAACTTGGCACTAATATGATTGGTTGACAGTCTGTTTAATGCAGTTTTGGGGGGCTTGAAAAAAAAAGCGTTTGTGTACCATCTGACGTAGCCACACCTCAAGCTCGCGTGCACTGCCCTTATAAAATGAAATAAACATACACGTACATATATACACAACCGAATAAATAAATAACATAAAAGATGCAAGGTGCTGAACATTTAAATGCATGGCTGTAAGGGAGTACAGCCCCGTCACCAAAGCCTGTGTCCGCAATACAAAATCGTCAGGTTATTTTGCTCTGCAACATATTTAAAGACTGGAATCATGACCGCACGAGATTTTGTTGTCGCTCCTCGTCGCCAGGCTATTAAGATGGTTTAGTATGACGTAAGCGTGTTCATCGGGGTAGGAACGATTACGTAGAGGTCTACGTACTTGTCGATCTAGCTGCGTGCTTTGCATCTCAGTCGGCTACACTGAGGTTGTGCACAACCCAACCAAACACGACTGCAGTGTACAATACTAGACTGATCAAATATACTTACGAGTACGAGTACTGCCGCCCCTTTCGTTGGAAGTTGCCGGTCTACTTGAGCTACAAAGCGACGATGTTTTGATGTTCACTTCTGGTAGAACGTAAAAGGCGTACGATAACAGCGAATAATATGGCGCAGGTGCAGCAGCCAATCCTATGTCCTAATAAGGAAGGATATTTTAAACTCCCACATCAAAGAAATACAGATTATATTTTCCTTGCATGACGTAATTCGTCACATTAATTGGCGTGGGTGTTGATGAAATTCGGTACACACGCGTGGTGGATACCAATATTCACGAGCCTCTATCCCTGCTCTGATATCATGTGCATACCCCGCCCCCACCCCCGTTACCATTACTAAGGGTTCGTTTTTGAAACGTTGGCCCTTCGAAGATCATTTTTTTGCTACATTTTAATGCTTATGCATATATGGGAGAGAGAAAAAAAAAAGATATATTGATAGAGAGAGGTTAGCCACAAGAGACAAACCAACACTATATGAAGCGTAACATCACGCAAATTTGTGCGAAAACGAGTACTATAGTTTGCAACAAATAGCTTGATTAGGGCTAGTGACACATGTATTGTCACACAGCCAATCGGAAGTTGGGTAGAACAGCTCAGGCTAGTGAGATGCGGTTTGTATAGGAGATCACAAAAATTTAAATTCAAGGACGCAAAATTCAAACAAAATATTTTTAAAAGCAGTAGTTTCCGGACGATAAACTGCGTAACCGGAGTAAGGAAGCATGCTGCGCTCTCTGCAGTCGCCCGCGCAGATGTGCCGCATTTGGCGGCTACCCGCTCTGCCATATTCGACAATAGCTGTGCAGGAGAACCGCATCAGAACCAAGTTCGCCCTGAAGAAGCGTTTCAAAGATGTTCTTGAGTCTAGTACGTGAGCACCCCATTCTGTTTTCCTTTTTGCGCAAATGGGTTGTTCCATTATACAATACTTTCCACATTGCAGGCCCTAACACTGGCAGTACTGCCCCGCCAACGGTGTATCAGCTACTCAAGACCTGCGGGACGGACCTAGTTTACGAGAACCCTTCCGCCCGCATATCCATAGCAAACGAGATGTGGAAAAAACTGAAACAAAAAGGCTAGTGTGCCACTGCCTGCCACTGTCTTGCCTTTGGCCCGCTGCCATACAACTCTCTCTTACGTCTTCTCCTTTTCCGGTGTCCAACTTCTTTCTGGGCCAGCTCTCTTCCGTTTCTCTCATTCCCTCCCGCGTTCTCTCTCGCCTCTCCCTTACTCATGTCTTGTCTCTTGCTTTTTCCCCTCACTTCCCACCTTTCATTCACTCCCTTAGGCATGACAAACGATGTTGGCCTCTACAATACCTTGCTTCAGACCTACCTGCTCAATGACCACAGCTTTGTGCCATCTGACTTCCTCAAAGAAATGAAAAGCAACAATGTGTCACCAAACCAGGTGTGTGTGTGTGTGTGTGTGTGTGTGTGTGTGTGTGTGTGTGTGTGTGTGTGTGTGTGTGTGTGTGTGTGTGTGTGTGTGCGTGTGTGTGTGTGTGTGTGTGTGTGTGTGTGGTGTGTGTGTGTGTGTGTGGTGTGCACATGTAGAGCTTGAAGACACCATTCCTATTCATCACACCACAATCACTAAACAGTCAGCTTTTCACACATGTAAATCAAGTGTTCTAGCAAAAGTAGGTGATTTGACCATGAGGTGGAGGTAATTTTCGTCACTGTCGTTGCATAATTACCTCAAGGTTGATTTAACCCATTGATTGCCTAAATTGTGCATCATGTTGCTTGGTGCCCAAATTGATTTTTTAAATGGCGTTTTAATGTTACTGGGTTGACTAGTTCGATTGCAACTTTTGATCCGGGTGGGTATTTTGTTGTTGCTAATCAGCTACAGAAGTGTGTCCGATCATTGGACTACATAACGTATCGAGCGGTCAGTCCAAAGATGAAAAGGTCACAAAAAACCCCGAAATAAACCCTGTTGTGTTCTGTTTTGCTGTTATTAAGCTTTCGTGAACCCCACACAAACAGTTTGGTTAACAGGATGCTCTTATATTAGTCATGATCAGCTCAGATATGGCTGGTAAACGGAAGCTGTACAAAGCTCCAAACTTTAAAATACTCACCAGGATTATGTCCTTTAAAATACTCACCAGGATTATGTCCTTTAAAGTACTCACCAGGATTATGTCCTTTAAAATACTCACCAGGATTATGTCCTTTAAAGTACTCACCAGGATTATGCCCTACAATAATATTTAGAAGTGCCATGAACATGAAAAGGATGTAACAACAAAGACAGTGGCAGCATATTCACGCCAATTGTCATCAAATGATTTATTGTTTTTCGGCAATTCGCGGCATCCAGCATCAATCGGTTAAGCACCTGACCAAAAGTAACTACTATTATAGGGTATGCGTCTGATTCAGACACATGAAAAACTGACACCACCCAACTACCCGCCTTTATCATACTCATCACTATCACTAACACCATCACTAGCACCATCACTAGCACCATCACTAGCACTAGCACCATCACTAGCACTAACACCATCACTAGCACTAGCACCATCACTAGCACTAACACTGTCACTAACACCATCACTAGCACACATCACTAGCACCATCACTAACACCATCACTAGCACCATCATTAGCACTAGCACCATCACTAGCACCATCACCAGCACCATCATTCCCTTTAAAATACTCCCCCCCTCATCTACACGCAGGGCACCCTGAGTCTTCTCCTCCAAGCCTACTGTCACCAAGGCAACGTGGCGGGTGCCACAGGAATGTTGGAACGCATCAAGTCCCTGGACCTTCCCATCAACGAGCACGTGTATGCCTCCCTCGTCACTGGCCACGCCCGCTCCGGGGACATGGGAGGAGCCCTGCAGGTGATGGAGATGATGAAGGGGAACGGGCTGGAGCCAGGAGTGGTGACCTACACTGCACTGCTCCTAGCCTATGCGGAGAAGGGAGACATAGAGGCCATTGAGAAGGTGAGGGGAGGAGGGAGAGGCCATTGAGAAGGGGAGGGGAGGTGTAGGGAGAGGCCATTGAGAAGGTGAGGGGAGGAGGAGGGAGAGGCCATTGAGAAGGTGAGGGGAGGAGGAGGGAGAGGCCATTGAGAAGGGGAGGGGAGGAGGAGGGAGAGGCCATTGAGAAGGGGAGGGGAGGAGGAGGGAGGGAGAGGCCATTGAGAAGGTGAGGTGAGGAGGAAGATGCCATTGAGAAGGTGAGGGGAGGAGGGGGAGAGCCCATTGAGAAGGTGAGGGGAGGAGGGAGATATAGAGGCCAGTTGTATGACCGCTGAGCTCATGTGTGTATGTCTTTGTGTATCAGTGTATGTATGTGCCCATTTTGTCTTCACACTAACACACATTGTGCTGCGCATCATAAATGCAAACACTAACACACACGCACACACACACTTAACCACTCCACGCATGCACACACTCACACACACATAGGTGCTTAGCGAAATGAGGACAAAGAGAGTGTTTGCTCCAGTTACCCTTCAAGTCAAGATCATGGACACACTCTCACGGTTCAACCATGGCAAACATGTCCTTAAGGTATGTGCATGTGGAAGTGTGTGTGCATGTAGATGTGTGTGTATGTAAGGGTGTGTGCATTTGGAGTGTGTAGTGGGGGTGGCTTGGCTTTAGCACACTAGGTAGGCACAACTCACACAGTAGCAGCTGCTTTACACAGCAATGATGTAGTAAATAACGTACGCTATTGCCCTCAAATTAGGCACTAAATAGAGCCAGTAGGACCCAAGCACATGTCCAATCCTAAGCTGCAATGCCCTTTTATGGTACAATCCCAAACCATTTGCTGTTTTACATTGTATTCTATTTACCCCCAGGTGCTGTCAATGGTTCACAATAAGCAGTGGATAGTTTCAGGTGTGGCTGGCCTTGTTATGTAGTCACCATTTCCACCTTCTCTCGCACTTCTTCCCCTCCCCTTCTTCCCCCTCCTTCCCCCCTCTCCCTCAGACCTCCGTAACCTCGTGTGCCAGTTTGCAGCGAGGGGGGAGGTGGGCACTGCACTGGACCTCCTCCAGTACCTGACCAATGAGCGCATCTCCATCAACCTGGAGCGAGAGATCTCACTGGGAGTGATCCTGCTCCGGTCCCTGCTGGAGCAAGGGGGGGAGGTGGAAGGAGCCCTGGAGAGGCTGGAGCAGCTGGAGGCCCTGGAGCCAAGGGAGCAGCTGCTGCAGGGCCTGCTCTATGAGGTGTACCAGAGGGACCAGCTCGACAGAGACTGCAAGAAAGTGCTGAGGCACATGAAGGATTCTGTGAGTGTTGGGAGGAGGAGGGGGGGGAGGTTTGGAGAGTAAGTAATGGAGGGAGAGGAGAGTAAAGAGGGGAGAGGTGGAGAGGAGGGCTAATTAGAGGGGAGGGGGGAGAGGTGGAGAGGAGGGCAAATTAGAGGGGAAAGGTGTAGAGGAGGGCAAATTAATGGGGTGGGGGAGAGGGCAAAGTAGTAGGGAGAAGGGTGGGAGAGAGAGGAACGAAGTCATTTTGCACTGTGTTTCTTTGCAGGGCTATGAGATCAGGAACTGTTATGTGTATCCACTTTTGGCCTACCATGCCACCAAGAAGGATTTGAAGGGTGAGGAGTACAGCTCCTTGTAGCTTGCTTCGTCATCTTAAGTGTGTCACTTACAGGTTTGGCAGAGGATATCAAATTCATGACTGAACTGCAGCTGAGCCCGGATGATGTGGTGTGAGTGAACCGTGTGTACACCCTGGTGCATCTCTGTGCTGTTATCCATGTTCCCTCACTTTCCCCGCGTCCCCTCATCCCTCCTCCCCTTCTCTCCCCCACCCCTCATCCTGTTGTGTCCAACCTACACACCAACTGCCTCTGGCTACCCCCTCTCCCTCACTAATTTGAACCCTAGAGGAAGGCTGTGCCAGTCTGCCGCTGCTGGTTGCGACCAATCAAAGTTGGAGGAGCTTAGCAAAGTGAGACCACACCCTCTTTTGTTTGTAAAGAAGCGCTGATGATGTAACCCTTAGGCAATGTCGGCTGATGAAAGTCTGAGGGCTGGCGTGTTGCGAGTCCTCTGCTATGCTGGTCAGCTGCAGCAGGTTGGAGAGCTGAGTGAGTGATTGCTATGCTTTGGTTACCATGGTCACCGTCCTCTTGGGGGGGGGGGGGTAGTTTCAGCCAATGGCTGCTCTGACATGGATGTCGTGTTGCGCAGTGTTGAACAAGAAGCCTTGTCTAGGTAGGCGATCTACTGGCCACACCTCTCTACCCTTATTGGCCACACCCCTACGCCTTCATTGGCTACTCCTTTCATCTGCATTATTCTCGCCAATGGTGATGGCAGGTTTGTCAAGGTTCCGACTCTGGTGGGCATCTATAAGAGTATGGCCAAGCTTGGTCCGGTGCCCTCGTTGGAGGCCAGTGTCAGTACGGTGGTGGAGAGACTGTTGCGTGCATCCCCTCAGAAGGCTCTAGAGTTTATAGAGCTTGTGGGGGCCCAGGTAAGTGCCTTGTCAGCTCAGGAAGGATGTGTGTGCGTGAGAGAGAGTTTTGGGGGGGAGGAAATGGGGGGCTACACTAAGCATCTCTCTGTAACAGAGAAGTGACTACCCTTGGGGCCCCATTCTAGCTGCTGTGGACATCCCCTCTGCCCCGCTAGTGTGTGTGCACAATAAATGATTCGGATAAAACCTTCAAACACTAATAGAGCTGGAGCGATCATTTAGGAAGCCTCTGAGGGCTACCCTAGCAAAGCCAACTTTCCACACACACACACACACACCTTACCAATTCCGTCATCAAATCCTACCTTGACCCTCTCGGGACTCCTTTGGTGCACTGCGCGCTTCGTGTGCTACATTTACAACTTGTGTTGCACTGAGGATGAGGATGAGGTGTGTCGATGAGTGTAATTAATTTAACTCATTACGTTGGCCTTGGTGGGTGTTGCATGGGCACGTGGATGTACTGTGTGTGGGTGTACTGTGTGTGGGTGTGTACTGTGTGGATGTACTGTGTGTGTGTACTGTGTGTGGGTGTACTGTGTGTGTGTACTGTGGTGTGGGTGTGTACTGTGTGGATGTACTGTGTGTGTGTGGGTGTACTGTGTGTGGGTGTACTGTGTGTGGATGTACTGTGTGTGGGTGTACTGTGTGTGGATGTACTGTGGGTGTGTACTGTGTGTGGATGTACTGTGTGTGTGGGGTGTACTGTGGGTGTACTGTGTGTACTGTGTGGGTGTGTGAGTGATAGTCATCATTACTGTACTTCTCACGCAGGGCATTTGTTCAGACACGTTCTATACCAACTTGTTAGCGACCCTCAATAAACAGAACATGGCAAGGGGACAAGCTGTTGTGAGTGTGCAGCCCCACCCCTCCTAGCCCCGCCCTCTATCTGGTGATATTGCAGGTCATTCGGTTAATGAAAGACAAGAAAATTCCTTTCACAGCAGAACACCACGAACAAGTCTTAAGGGTGAGTGTGAGGGGTGTGGTTATGGGTGCTGTTAAGTGTGAGGGGTGTGGTTATGAGTGCTGTTAAGTGTGAGGGGGGTGGTTATGAGTGCTGTTAAGTGTGAGGGGGGTGGTTATGAGTGCTGTTAAGTGTGAGGGGTGTGGTTATGAGTGCTGTTAAGTGTGAGGGGTGTGGGTTATGGGTGCTGTTAAGTGTGAGGGGTGTGGTTATGAGTGCTGTTAAGTGTGAGGGGTGTGGTTATGATTTTTTTGTTTATTATCATGTGACATGTCGTAACCTCTCCCACCATTATTCTGTATCATCAGTGCATATGTGGGTCCATTACGGTGTGGTCATCAGTACATATGTGGGTCCATTAGGGTGTGGTCATCACTACATATGTGGGTCCATTAGGGTGTGGTCATCACTACATATATGTGGGTCCATTATGGTGTGGTCATCACTACATATGTGGGTCCATTAGGGTGTGGTGCATGTATTTACCAGTACACACAACACGTATAAATAAATGCAGTTTATGTGTATGGATCTGAACAAATCAAATCGACTGTACAAAAGTGCAAACTTGTGCAGTTGCTCACATTTCCAATCCCTACCTCTGAGTCCAGCCCACTCACTTTCATGTATATTGATAACTATTGCTGTTTATTAATACAAGTGTGCATTAATATAGTAATGTCAAGGATGCACTAATTACGTCACCATGCCAACCATTTTATGGTGTGTGTGTGTGTGTGTGTGTGTGTGTGTGTGTTGTGTGTGCAGATGGCCGGCATGTCGAGGCAATTTGAAGGGGCGCGTGCCGCCTACACAGAGCTGTTGAAGACCAACCCATCTCTGGCCTATTCGCTCTATATCTGCGCCCTCGTGAAGAATGGGGTGAGTTGAGAGGGTGTGGTGTGTGCATGTACAGGAGCATGTCTGCTGTGTGTGTGTGTGTGTGCGTGTGTGTGTGTGTGTGTGTGTGTGTGTGTGTGTGGTGTGTGTGTGTGTGTGTGTGTGTGTGTGTGTGTGTGGAGAGTATCTGTACTCACAACTAACTGCCCTCAGGGTTCCAAAGGCGCACTCAGTGTGTGCTGCCAAGAAGTTGATGTGTGTGTGAAATGGTTCTATTCAGATTTGGTCGTTGGTGTGATAGGCCATATTCAGCATAGTATATGCAACAAGCTCATACTGTAAATGTTTGCTGTTGAAACAATTTTGTACAATACAAGGCTACAAAAATTATATTTCAATATTGTCTGCTGTGATCAAAATATTTATGCTATAAAATATTAAATTGGACCGCTTCTCTCAATTGCGAATTTTTTTGGAAAAGTTAACTTTTACAATGGAAGTTAATTTTATGAAAATAGCAGAAGTTAACAACTACATTCATATGGTTGTGGGGTGAGGATGTCCTTGTAGTTGTATCTAAGGGGTGTGGTCTGGCTATCTCTGTGCTAGAAATACGCCACAGCAATGAAGATGTACACTGAAATGAGGAACAAATCACTGAGCATCACACCAGAGGAGTCAGTGATGCTCATGTCCTCCCTTCTGAAGGCCGGGGAGATTGATGCTGCTGAATCCATGAAAGCGTATGTTACTCCCACCCTTCCTTCTTCCTCCCTCCCTTCTTCCTTCCTCTCTTCCTCCTTCTCCCTCCCTCTTCCCTCCCTTCTCCTTCCCTCCCTCCCTTCCTCCTCCCTTCTCCCTCCCTCTTTCTTCCCTTCTTCCTCCCTCCCTTCTCCTTCCCTCCCTTCTTCCTCCCTCCCTTCCTCTTCCCTCCCTTCTCCCTCCCTCTTTCCTCCCTCCTTCCCTCCCTCCCTTCTCCCTCCTCTTTCCCTTCCCCCCTCCTCCCTCCCTTCTTCCTCCCTCCCACCTCCCTCCTCCAGGGATGGGGGCAAATCAACTGGCCTGTCGCTATGTCCTAGCGTAGTTTACAATGGTCGGACATCATTATTAATTGATAGGACGGACGTTCATGATTAATCCACCAGTACCATACCAAAATGTTTGAAACACCAAATTGCATGCCATGATATCGAGCATGCTTGTCAGAGCGACTATGCTTCTTAACGGCAGAATTATATAGATTTGATGACCTCAATGAAGGCAGGCCGGGACACTCCTAGTTTGCACTCACAGTTAACCATCATTTTGTCAAACGCAATGTATTCTCCCCCCCCCCCCCCATTGTAAGAAAATGGCTCGTGTCTCAACGAGCATATCTCTGTAACTGTGATTGCCTTTTTTCTTAAGTGTTGAAAAAAAGTATGTGGAAGTGTTCACAGTTCGGAGGAGATACATGTACATGTACACTTGTATAAACATGGCCATTATTTTGATGTTGTGGGAGGGGTTTCTGTGGTAGATGTATTGATAGATGAGCCATTTTTAGCAATTGACAGTATTAACAAAAACGATTTTTACTACAAATTCACTGAGACAAATCTTCTTCAGACATTTTGTTTGCGCATGCGCACGACCAATCGGACAATAGGCTAAATTGGTCGGACTTTGTCCGATGACCGGCTGGCATTAGCACCCCTGTTCCTCCCCTCCCTGTCTCCCTTCTCCCTCCCTCCTCCATTCCTAGCAGGCGCACAATTTAATGCTATTAACAAGGAAGTCTAAATGTGCACCAAATCTGCTCTAAACTGCTCCAAAAAAAAAGTGTACTTAGCAACACTCGACGATCAAAAAATGGCAAACCACGTTGCTTTGAATACATACAGGTTAGCCACCGCTCTAGGTAAGAGGCAAGGGATTACGCCAAACATCTCAGCGATAGTCTAAGTGAAAACACACTCTTACCAACAATTGGCACTTTTCCGACTAATTTTTCGAAAGTTGGGTTCTACAGAAAAGGTACTCGATTTTCACCGAACCAGTGTTATCAATTTTGGGGGTGTACAATATACACTGTGTGTTGAAGTTCTTTACGTTCCCATATGATGTGCACATGCACACACACACACTTACACCTGCAGAGAGCTTACAGACCAGAGCACCTTGGCAGACCCTCGGGTGAATGCGGCATTCCTGGAGGCCTATGCCTGCAGAGGGGACGTCCCAAGTAAGGTCTGGGGAAGAGGAGACTGTTACTTCGCATTACGCTAGCGCATGAGAAGGGTTTTACTTTAGTTGTGGTTGCTCTTGTACTCATGGCAGAGTGTTGATTACTGTCCCACACATCACACACACACACATGCACACACACACAACACACATGTACTCACATGCACACACACACAACACACACATGTACTCACATACACACACACACACAACACACATGTGCACACACACACAACACACATGTACTCACATCACACATGTGTACACACATCACACATCACACACATGTACTCACATGCACATCTACAGAGGCCCAGCAGTACTTTGGAGCCATCAAGAGTACGCCAGGAGTCACTCCCTCTCCCACTGCATATGCCGACCTGATGTCAGCTTACAGTTTCCATGGTGACCACGCTGCGATACAACAGCTGCTGCAAGAAGTGCAGTCGCAAGGGCTTCCCGTCAAGCGTGCCATGGTCACACACCTCTTGGAGGCACACATTATCAGGTGACTAGCATGTGATCCACAGGCATAAGGGGACTAGCATGTGATCCACAGGCATAAGGGGACTAGCACGTGATCCACACACATTATCAGGTGACTAGCATGTGATCCACAGGCATAAGGGGGACTAGCATGTGATCCACAGACATAAGGGGACTAGCATTGTGATCCACACACATTATCAGGGGACTAGCACGTGATCCACAGACATAAGGGGACTAGCATGTGATCCACACACACTATCAGGTGACTAGCATGTGATCCTCACATTGTGTGGACATAAGAGGAGGGGGTGGAGATTGAATGTGTGTGTTCATTTTTCATGCATATTAGGGCATGTTAATGAAAAGCATTCATTGGTTGTGGATTTGCAGATGGTACCAATTGTTCTCCGTTTTCATATATGTCAACATTCCTATAAACCACGCCCCACATGTACCACAAATTGTCGTGTTTCCATGGCAATGTCTTGTTTGTGTTTCCATGGCAACTTTCGATCTGCAGTGGAGACCTGGAAGGAGCCCTGAAGGTGATGAGCGAGCACACCTCCACTCCTCCCCTTCTCTACGGGATGGTCCAAGCTGTTGGAGGCTACCATAGCAGCGGGAAAGGAGGACAAGGTGGGCACCATCTTGGAAGCCATGCGGACGGTGGGGGGCGTCACCCGAGAAGCTGGCCACCATCCAGGTGGTGGCGTACTTCAGGGCAGACAACATGGAGAAGGCTCGCAGTATTCTGAAGGAGGTGCGTGCGCTAAGTAGGTTATTGTGTGGTGTCCAGTGTAATCACATTTGTTGTGATTTTCCTGGAGAAGCAAAGTGTGACGATGCTTGCATTGAAATGCAGTGCTCCCCAAAATATGTGTAAGAATCTTTCCACTTGGCAGAAAATAAAAAATAAAATTGAAAACTTGAAAACTACCCAGAAAGTGTAATTATGTTGGAAACCTTTGCTTTAAATATAATTTCGTTCTTTTAGTCAGTAATAACATTTATTTATTAATAACAGAAGAAGTGTGAAATTTTTCCCACCAACCAGATCTGTCCAAAGCTTCTTCTTTCACACTCAAGCACTTCACCAATCACTGCATCCCACATCAATTCATAAACATGTTTGTACTCCATTTTCTTGCAACAACAAAAATTAAATAAAACATAATTAACACGCAAAATTATTTAAATGTGAAAAAATTGCTGACACACTGTTAATCAGAACATCATGTTTTAATACTCCATGTTTATTCAAGTTAGCTCATGTGCATACATGAGGAGAGGGGGAGTGTGTAGCATACATGAGGTGAGGGTGTAGCATACATGAGGTGAGTGTGTAGCATACATGAGGTGAGTGTGTAGCATACATGAGGTGAGGGTGTAGCATACATGAGGTGAGGGGGAGGGTGTAGCATACATGAGGGGAGGGGGAGGGTGTAGCATACATGAGGTGAGGGAGAGAGTGTAGCATACATGAGGTGAGGGTGTAGCATACATGAGGTGAGAGTGTAGCATACATGAGGTGAGGGGGAGGGTGTAGCATACATGAGGGGAGGGAGAGAGTGTAGCATACATGAGGAGAGGGGAGTTTGTAGCATACATGAGGTGAGGGTGTAGCATACATGAGGTGAGGGAGAGGGTGTAGCATACATGAGGTGAGGGGGGTGTAGCATACATGAGGAGAGGGGGTGTAGCATACATGAGGAGAGGGGGAGGGTGTAGCATGCATGAGGTGAGGGGGAGGGGTGTAGCATACATGAGGGGAGGGGGAGGGTGTAGCATACATGAGGTGAGGGAGAGGGTGTAGCATACATGGGAGCCTTGCAATGCATGATAAATGTTTTTTCTGTCTCTTCCACTGTGCCCCACAAATTTTCTCACTCATTGCAACACAACTCCACACCTCTATGCATTCACACACATGCACGCCATCACATTCACACCACCACATGCTCACCATCACATTCACACACATGCACATGCACACCACCACATGCACCCACCACATGCTCACCTTCACATGCACACCACCACATGCACACCACCACATGCACACCACCACATGCACACAATTGACGTATATTCCGTTCAGCATCACATAACCCTGAACGAGAAGAACTTAATGAAGTTTGTCCAGCTATCAGTGGCTTCTGGCAAAGTACGTGTTCTTGTGATTGGTGTGTGTACGTGTGCATGTGTGTGTGCACAGAGTGTGTACCTAGGTGTGCATGTGTAGTGTGCATGTGGTGTGTGTAATGTGCATGTGGTGTGTAGGTGTGCATGTGTGTAGTGTGCATGTGGTGTGTATAGGAGTGCATGTGTGTAGCACTATGTGATGTATTAGGAGTGTTTGTGACATGTATGTAAGATGTGTGTGCGGGGATGTACGTAAGGCATGTGTGAAGATGACCGATCTGGTACATACGCTTCCCATCAGTGCACCTTCCTTGCCCCTTCTGCACACTAGCATGATCTGGTGAGGGCAGCACTGAGCTGTCTAAGGGAAAATGCCTCCACAGCAAAGTCTCATCGGCGCTGCTTGTGGAGTCGTACAGTTGAGTCACCTCGCTTTGCGTGGCTCCCCTTTTTACACTGTACTGTGTGGTGTGGTGTGTGTGTGTGTGTGTGGTGTGGTGTGTGTGTGTGTGTGTGTGTGGTGTGTTGTGTGTGTGTGCCTCAGAACTAATAGGTGACACTGTGGAGGCGGAGAAGGTGAAACAGGAGCTGAGGGCAAGAAGGACGCTCCTCCTCCCTCCTCTGCTGCAGACACTGGCAACCACATCGCTACTGCTACCCCGGCCAACAGTGAAACTGCTGTATAATGGACCTGCAGTGGGCTGTAATTGAAAATAGGGTTCAATGTTATTACTATGTGTACACAGTACTGCCTGTATATTAAAAGTTCTATTTACTTTAATAGAACGGGACATCAAGTTGGCGATAATAACTGCTGGTAGGCAGACCGCACAAAGTCACTCGGCTCGTAGCTATGGCTACACTCAGCCACCTCGTACTGTACCGTGCGTGTTCACATAGTCTAGCTGTTTGTGTGTGTTATGTAATTTCTTGTAAGGTCCAATAAGAGTCTACAGCACTAGCACTCTCCCCCCCCCCCCTGCAGTCTAGCTGTGCACAATAGGGGCTCCCTCTATCCCATCAGCTTCACTAATTGTTTGAAGCCCCCTCCCTCGAATGTATATTGCTGTCTTTTACGTTTGCATTCAATAGTTAGGCGGGTATCAGCCATTTTCTGATACACACATGCACACCTACACACATGTACACCTAGGTACACACATGCACACCTACACACATGCACACCTACACACATGCACACCTACCTACACACATGCACACCTACACACACACCACATGCATACCTACACACACATGCACATTTACACACATCTGTGCACACCTACACACATGCACACCTACACACATCTGTGCACACACACATGCACACCTACACACACCAATCACAAGAACACGTACTTTGCCAGAAGCCACTGATAACTGGACAAACTTCACTAATATATACTATGACACAGTTATTAGGTAATAGACTATTCTCCCTAACCAGGCAGGATACCAATCAAAATGAGATGGTATTCTATAACCCACTCAATCCCTGTACAGGGATTAAAGGTACAGAGCATTAATCTATGATATAGCAACCCAACGCAAGACATGAAAATGGTAAACAATCTGTAATTTGTTATGAAATAACATCCAGAACATTTTTTGAGGAACATGTAATTGTGAGTTGTGATCTAATTGGGAGACATCCATTGTTATTTGACGTTCCTGGTCTTTTGACCTTCCTGGGTGCTTCAGTGGTGGTCAGAGACTTTTTATCAATGGATGCATACAGTGGATTGTGCTCATGTTCTGTCTCACTCGCTGCCATCTTTGTCGGGTGGAAGGTTGCGCTGTTGTGGACAGCCTCAGTCTTCTTCACTGGACTCTTGGATGCCTTCATGTAGGGTGTAGAGCTGAGTTTCGACTCCTTGCCAGTCCAGCCCTTGTGCGTTGCTGCCGTGGCCTCAAACGACTTGCTCTTGGGTGACGCAGAGGTGTCTGCGAAGGTCGTTGGCGAGGGTGTGGCTAGCTTCTTGGTGGCAACCTTTTTGGATTGGACCTGTTTTGACTTACTGCTCCCCGCACGAGACTTCTTTGAGAAAGTCTCCTCTGTTCCCTCCACACCTGTAGGTGACTCCTCTGTCCCCTCCACACCTGTAGGTACCTCCTCTATCCCCTCCACACCTGTAGGTGTCTCCTCTGTCCACTGCACACCTGTAGGTGCCTCCTCTGTCCCCTCCACACTTATAGGTACGGACAGCTCCTCTTCAACACGTGCAGGTGACCCAGTTGATGAACGCACAGCAGGCTTCGAGACCATGGGAAAAGGAAGGACTTGTATCGTCTCTTCTTCCTCGTCAGCAGATGCTTCAGATGTCCTCTGATCATTCGAGGAGCTTCAATCTATGGTGCTGGTCAAGTATTTGTCATTTAGGGATGTGTACAGCTCCTCCGCTGACGATGTCTCAGACAACGCAAATCTGGAATCCAATCTCAACACCTCCATGTCCCTATCTGCAGAGGGTTCTGGTACCATCTCAGTAGCCTTCAGTTGTTGAAGCTCCCCCTTCACTTGGGCGGGTCCCTTCCTTACG